>CAUYLG010006966.1:0-18960 GCA_963573385.1 Cacajao melanocephalus | reverse complement strand
CCTGTAATCCCAGCACTTTGGGAGGCCAAGGCAGGCAGATCACGAGGTCAAGAGATCAAGACCATCCTGGCCAACATGGTGAAACCCCATCTCTACTAAAAATACAAAAAAATTAGCTGGGTGTGGTGGCGCGCGCCTGTGGTCCCAGCTATTCGGGAGGCTGAGGCAGGAGAATTGCTTGAACCCAGGAGGCGGAGGTTGCAGTGAGCTGAGGTCATGCCACTGCACTCCAGCCTGGCGCCTGGTGACAGAGTGAGACTCTGTCTCAAAAAAAAAAAAAGAAAAAAAAAAGAAATTAGGCCAGGCACAGTGACTTATGCCTGTTAACCCCAGCACTTTGGGAGGCTGCGGCAGGCAGATCACCTGAAGTCAGGAGTCCAAGACCAAGCTGGCCAACATGGTGAAATCCTGTCTCTACTAAAAATAACAAAAGTTAGCCAAGCATGATGGCACGTGCCTGTAATCCCAGCTACTTGGGAGGCTGAGGCAGGAGAATCGCTTGAACCGGGGAGGTAGAGGTTACACTCCAGCCTGGGCAACAGAGGGAGACTCCATCTCAAAAAAATATTAAAGAAATTAGAGCAGATTCCCACCACATTTACTCATTCGCCTTATAATAGGCTTTCTTTTAGTAAGTAAAGCAGGCATAATATCATTAGCTAGTGCCAGAAATGCATATAACTCTGAGAGTATGACACAAAAATTTTAACAAATGTAATCTTTCACATACGTCAAAGAAAAAAAAGGTTTAAAACGACCAATCTTAGCAATCATACTATGAAACATCCTTCTCCTGCTCAGAACATTTTCTTGGGAATCTGCAAACCGTCTTTGTTGTAATTTACATAATCCCATTTATACAAATTTCATTAAGATGGAGATTACAATAACAGCAAATTTGTTGGATGATTATTAAGAAAAAGCCAACAAAATACATAAAATGGCCCAGTAGAGTCTCTGGTACAGAAGAGACTTAAATATGTAAGAAATGTCCTACAAGCATTTTCTTTTTCTCCCTTGAAGGATAAGTCTCCAGGTGGCCTTGGACGGACCCAGTTCTCCCTGCTCCTCCTTGTAGTGCTTAAGAACAACTGCAGAATGATCTGGGAATGAAACATCCTGAGAAAGGGAAGGACTGGCGAGAGAAGCCCAGGTTCTGTTTCAATCCCTGCCCAAAACAGGATGCCCTTCCGCACTTTAACCCAATAGTTCTGTGGCACCTGGGGTATAAAACCCATGTCAGGCTGCTTTCTGAGGTCCTGCAGCTGTGGTGCAAGTGGGGAACATGCAGATGAGACTCCATCCACCCCAGGCAGCTTTCCTGAGCCTTGAGAAACTGGCGCATAAAAAATCCTCAGGCTTCTTCTGGCCCTCACTGCCTCTCTGTAAGTAATAAACCGGCTTCATGTAAGTTGTGTCTCACTGAACGTGGACATGTTGGTAACCAGTGCACAGTGACCCTGTTTCACACCCTCCACTTCATTAGTTCATTGATCCAGTAAACATTTAGTGAGTATCAAGCACATGCCAACCTCTATGCTAGGTACTGGGAATGAGAAATCTTAACCTAAAGAACAGACTCAAGTCTCTCCCTGAACACAAAAATCCAACTCTCAGATACCTGATGTCAAAGATACTACAGATAAAAGGGAATCTTTGTTTTCCTATTTTGCATCATAATTTTAATACTGTCAATCAGATTTTTATACTCCATATAAATTTTTTATAGTAAAGGCACTCTGTATTCTCAAACACTAGAATTTGTATTAGGTATTTAAAAGAAAAAAAAGAAAAAAGATCAATAATCAATATTATCAATAAAACAAGGCTACAATCCTCAAAACTTCTCCCCAGTTGAGAGTTAACATGGATGATATAACATGCACCTAAACATAATATTAATTTACTAATATAATAAAGTTAGAACAGCTAGATAATGAGCTTGGAGAGTGTGTGTCTTAACAATTTCCAATCAAACATAACCCTAGATGTGACTGGGAGATTTGTTTTTATAAATTATGTCCATATTCTGAAATATCTACTCATAAATATGACTAGTCTGGTTTTAAGAACATGGTGGTAAAATGCTCACCATTACTATATTAATATAGTACAGCCTAAAGTCAGAAATAAAGGGTAGCCAAGAGAGGTATCTGCACTAAAGGTATGTAAATATTTAAATACCAGCATGTATAAGAAACGTAATAATAAGAAAGAAATTTACCATGTCTGCTAAATGCTGCCTTTAAAAATATAAATATAAGACATTTCAGGCCGAGTGCAGTGGCTCATGTCTGTAATCCCAGCACTTTGGGAGGATGAGGCGGGTGGATCACCTGAGGTCTGAAGTTTGAGACCACCCTGGCCAACATAGTGAAACCCCATCTCTACTAAAATACAAAAATTAGCTGGGTGTGGTGGTGTGCGCTTCTAATCCCAGCTACTTGGGAGCCTGAGGCAGGAGAATTACCTGAACTCAGGAGGTGGAGGCTGCATCGAGCCAGGACCACACCACTGCACACCAGCCTGGGTGACAGGGCGAGACTGCATCTCAAAAAAAAAAAAAAAGACATTTCAAAGTACAATAGAAGATAGGTCAGAAACATGAGGCAGAGAATCTGCTTTGTATTCCCATGACAACTAAATACGTAGGGCAGCACAGGGGAGCCCAAGCAGCAGGTCAGGCCTGCCCTGGACTGCTTTCCCATCTCTAAAACTCAGACAATTCCATATGACAATAAACAAATAGAAACGTCTCCCCAACTAGACAAAATCCCTCTCCCATGGTAAATCTTAATACAAATAGACTTTAACGGTTTCCTTAAATACACAATTTCACATAAAATATCCTTTTCAGGATCACTAGAAATAGTAATAAAAGGTGAAGAATGGCTGGGCATGGTGGCTCGCGCCTGTAATCCCAGCACTCTGGGAGGCCGAGGCGGGTGGATCACATGAGGTCAGGAGTTTAAGACCAGCCTGGCCAACATGGTGAAACCTCTTCTCTACTAAAAATAAAAGAATTAGCTGGGTGTGGTGGCAGGCACCCGTAATCTCAGCTACTCAGGAGGCTGAGGCAGGAGAATCGCTTGAACCCGGGATGCAGAGGTTCCAGTGAGCCCATATTGCACCACTGCACTCTAGCCTAAGGCATGAGTGAAACTCAGTCTCAAAAAAACACAAAAAGGTCAAAAATGGAAAAAAGCCTGATAGAAGGCAGAGTGGCAGCAAATACACTGGTGATACTCTCCATGCACAACCCCGAGAAACGTGTCTTGTGTGGTTTTGGCAGGGACTACAGAGGGAAAGATTCTATAGGAGATGCTGAGAAAGCCAGGTCAGACAGTGCTGCTGCTTTCTATATGCTGTGATGAGAAGTTATCATAGGTGGCAATAAAGCTTTTAGCAAAGGAATCTGAAAAATGCTCCTGGATGCACACAGGAATATTTCCATTTGTTGTTCCACCATAAGGGACAAATGTTACTAGTGGCTCTGGAAACCAAAACTTAGGGAGTAGGTATCAAAATGTAAAACTTAGACAATAGCTAACACAAGGGTGGAGATCCAGGTGCAGGAGGAAAAAAAGTTCTGCTTTGTATAAGAATTATCTGCAACAAAGTAAAACATTAAACTCAGGAAAAAAAAAATTGAAAATGGAACAGAAAATGGAATTTAGTATTTAATAACCTATTATTACTAATTTAAATGTATTAAGTACTTTTTAGCTCCCAGATTTTTTTAAAAATAAAGAAAAACCATATATGTTTATATATCTCTAAAGGCCCTGACCTGCAACCAAAGTCACGCTGCTATTATTTTTCCTACAGGTTTTAAGTTACTTACACAGAAATTCTTCTGCTGAGACATTTTTAAGAACATACTCTTACATCAAGAAAGGGAATACTGTACTACCTCACAGCCTTGCTGTGAGAATTAAATAAAATGACACAGGCAAATATGTCAGGAAAGGTTATATATCAGTACACTGTTTCAACTCCAACTCTTCTAATGCGACTGGGAGATTTGTTTTTATAAATTATGTCCATATTCTGAAGTATCTGCTCATAAGTATGACTAGTCTGGTTTTAAGAACATGGTGGGAAAATGCTCACAATTACTATATTAATACAGTACAGCCTAAAGTCAGAAATAAAGGGTAGCCAAGAGAGGTATCTGCACTAAAGGTACGTAAATATTTAAATACCAGCATGCACAAGAAAGGTAATAATAAGAAAGAAGTTTACCACGTGTGCTAAAAGCTGCCTTTAAAAATATAAAAATAAGACATTTCAGGCCAAGCGCAGTGGCTCAAAGGGCAATCTTATCAAAGCAGGTAATATTTATGAGCAGATATTTCAGAATATGGAATGGAGTAAACTGCAATTCAATTCTGACAGTAACTACCTGAGTTAGCACAGACCCCACAGGTGAAGGGGAAAGTCCTCCACAAGGCTGCCCTCACTTCTGATGTCAGTCTCAGGATCCAGGCATTCCTCAAGCTGAGTCGCTACAGAGGGGCCTCCACAGTCCACTCTGGTTTAATAACTCAGTACAACTCAGAGAACTCAGGGAAAGTGCTACACTTAGAACTAGTTTAAGTATGAAAAATACACATAGGGTGAGGTCTGGGAAGGTCCCAGACACATAGTTTCCATACCCTCTCCTGACACCATGATGTGGAGCCAGGGTGCATCAGCCTCTGGACACACTGGTGTGTTCGCTAACCAGGAAGAGCCCAATGAGCTTCAGTATCCAGAGTTTTGAGTTTCATTATGCAGAAGTGATTGATTACATCACTGACCTCCCTAGAGTTCTGGCAGCTGAAGTCCCAGTCCTCTAAACATGTGCTTCGTATTTCTGGTGATGAACCTTCAGAGGTCTCCACCTACTTACATAACAAAGAAACTCCAAGGATTTCTCGTGGGTTTTTGTTGTTGTTGTTGCTTTGTTTTTTTCCAGACAGGTCTCACTCTGTTGCCCAGACTGGAGTGCAGTGGTGCAATCTTGGCTCACTGCAACCTCGACCTCCTGGGTTCAAGTGATTCTTCCACCTTAGCCTCCTGAGTAGCTGGGACTACTGGGTGCCACCATGTCCGGATAGTTTTTGTATTTTTAGTACAGACGGGGTTTCACCATGTTGGTCAGGCTCATCTTGAACTCCTGACCTCAAGTGATCTACCTACCTCGGCCTCCCAAAGTGTTGGGAATACAGGCATGAGCCACTGCACCTGGCCTATTGTTTATTGTACACGTTAAGAAAAAGCCAGAAACTGAACTTAAACTTTGAGTCTCATAGTTTTATCTCCCCTTGGGAACTTGCAGACATATGGGACAAAATGCCCTGAAAGCACACGTTCATTGATAAAGCCCATAACCTCTTTTGTGTTAGAAACTGTTTATCCACTTGGAAGGTGAAGAAAGAGGGAATAACATAAAATTATAATAGCCACTAAAAATAAGAAGCATGAAAAACTGGAAAAGCCCCACAAAATTAAACCACAACTAGAATACAATTACGGAAAGACTACATTTACACTCATGGAAACAAATGAAAGCAGTAATAGAAGAATGTAAACAATTATGTCATGCTCAACATGTATTCAGCTTAAAGTTTTCGTTTTAAATATGAAACAGTGAGTTTTCCTTTTTCACTCTAAACAAGTCCTCCAAATGCAAAGAATATCCTTATTTTGCGGGTTGTTTAAATAAATACCCATTTTCACAAGCCCCACTCTCATCTACTGATCTTCTTTAGCTAAGTGAGAAAAACGTGGAAATTATTAAGATGTAGGTTAATTACATTAAAAGAATGGTAAATAAATTTTCACTTTCAAATATTTTTCTCTGGCTAGAATCACACAAACATGGTAAAGTAGTTTTTAATAGGAGCATATTAGATTAGTTCTCCATTGAAAAATAGTAGGATCATAGTAAATTCATTCTCATTAGAAACATAATAAACACAAGCAGCAATCTTATAAAAGCATAGCCTAGAACATTTTCCGTTTGTTTTTTATAAAAAAAGTACAAACAAAATCTCTAAACTTCCAAAAATTTAATCCCCCTATTCTGTTTCAAGTCTTAATTCTTGGATAAGATTTCAAATGAAAACGTTATTTAAATATTAAATATTTAAAACCCCTCTGAGAAGTTGTACTAAAACAAGTTCATAGATCTAGTTAAGGAAATTCTTTACTTCCTCATTGTGACCTCTCACTCATGTAGATTCACTCTAAGTAGTACTTTTATCTAAACTAGAACAATGCAAGTTCCACTGATTTTACTCATTTTGTCCTTTACTCTTGAAAGTAATTCCCTATTCTCACCTATATTAAGCCATTTAGGTTGAAAGAATGCCAAGGCTGACCACCCCCTCCCCCCCCAAAAAAAAACAGCTGGGATGGTATCTACTAACATAAACTTGAGCAGGACTACCCTTAGGATACAGGGAAGCCCTGGGCAAAAAATTTTTGTGAGGCCTTACGTATAATTTGATTTTAAAGTATATTACAAAATCATGGGCCGATAAACACCTGAGTGATTTTTCAATAACATTTTAAAATATTAGGTAGAAAACAGATAGTATTTATTTATTGTTCAATCATGCACATGAACTTTCTTCAAAGTATCCAGACACCATCTCTAATTCTTCATTGTTATATGTGCTTTTCCTGGCTAATTTCCTAACTGTCACCCAAGAAAAAGGTAACAACACTAGTATTACTCACAATGCCATGGCTCCTAGGACATGTTAGTATTGAGACAACATATATCTGCTTCAGTTCATTAATGCCATTTATTTAATGCTGGTTCAATCACTACTAATGATGCTGCATCTTGCATTATAATATATATGAATACAAACTTCCAGTGACTCTCTCAAAGGTAGTTATTGTGTTTCATTTGACAATCTCAAAATTTCTGGTCATGTTAAATTATGTCGGGATTTTCATACCATAAAAGTAGAACAAACATATCTTTTAACCACATCCCATCTTGAAATCTTCTACTATGTTTACCACTAGATCACTACAAGAATGTAATCTCTTTCCATTTGGACTGTACCTCTGGCCTCCCACACACCACCACCAGGAAAGGGACAGGCAAGAGAACTACAGGCTGGGGATAAGAGTACAGAAACAGAAAAGCTTATTCTAAACTTCACATAGAGACACAAAAGAACCAGAAGAGCCAAAACAACCTTGAAAAAGAAAACAAAGTTATAGGTCTCCCACTTCCCAATTTTAAAACCTATTATAAAATTACACTAATTAAGGTAAGGTGGAACTGACATGAGGATAGACATATAGACCAACGGAAATGAACAGAAAATCCAGAAATAAACCTATACACCTATCGTCCACTAATTTTTCACAAGGGTACCATGACCTTTAAATGGTAAAAGAACAATCTTCTCAAAACATGGTGCTGCAACAGCTGAATATCCACATGGAAAGTAATAAATCTGGACACCTACCTAACATACCAACACAAAAGTTAATTCAAAATGGAGATACATCTAAATTGAAAAGCTGAAACTATAAAGGTCTTAGAAGAAAATACAGGTATAAATCTTCATGACCTTTTTTAAAAAAATACTTTAGGTTCTGAGGTACATGTGCAGAATGTGCAAGTCTGTTACAAAGGTATACACATATCATGGTGGTTTGCTGCCTCTATCTCCCCGTCATATATATTAGGTATTTCTCCTAATGCTATCCCTCCCCAATCCCCCCACCCCCTGCTAGCCCTCCCCTAGCTCCCCAACCCCCGACAGGCCCCAGTGTGTGATGTTCCTGTCTCCATGTGTTCTCATTGTTCAACATCCACTTACGAGTGAGGACAAGCGGGGTTTGGTTTTCTGCTCCTGTGTCAATATGCTGAGAATGATGGTTTCCAGCTTCATCCATGTCCCTGCAAAGGACGTGAACTCATCCTGTTTTATGGCTGCACAGTATTACATGGTGTATATGTGCCACATTTTCTTTATCCGGTCTATCACTGATGGGCATTTGGGTTGGTTCCAAGTCTTTGCTATTGTGAACAGTGCCGCAATAAACATATGTGTGCATGTGTTTTTACATTAGAATGATTTATAGTCCTTTGGGTATATACCCAGTAATGGGATTGCTGGGTCAAATGGTATTTCTATTTCTAGGTCCTTGAGGAATTGCCACGCTAACTTCCACAATGGTTGCACTAATTTACACTCCCACCAACAGTATAAAAGTGTGCCCATTTTTTCACATCCTCTTCAGCATCTGTTGTCTCCAGATTTTTAAATGATCATCATTCTGACTGGCGTGAGATGGTATCTCAGTGTGCTTTTAATTTGTATTTCTCTGATGACCAGTGATGAGGAGCATTTTTTCATGTTTGTTGGCTGCATAAATGTCTTCTTTTGAAAAGTGTCTGTTCATATCCTTTGCCCACTTTTCGATGGGGTTGTTTTTTTCTTGTAAATTTAAGTTCTTTGTAGATGTGGATTTTAGTCCTTTGTCAGATGGGTAGCTTGCAAAAATTTTTTCCCATTCTGTTGGCTGCCGGTTAATTTTGATGATAGTTTCTTTTGCTATGAAGAAGCTCTTACATTTAATTAGATCCTACTTGTCTATTTTGGCTTTTGTTGCCATTGCCTTTAGTGTTTTAGTCATGAAGTCCTTGCCTATGCCTATTGTGTAGGTTTTCTTCTAGGGTTTTTATGGTGTTAGGTCTTATGTTTAAATCTTTAATCCATCTGGAGTTAATTTTAAGTTGTAAGGAAGGGATCTACCTTTTTCTGTTTTTTAAACAGTGGTTTCTAACATGTGACACAAAAAGCAGCAGCAACCAAAAAATATATAAATGTAAATTACTAAAACTAAAAACTTTTATGGAAAAAAGGATGATACTAAGCAGGTGAAAATACAACCTAATGATGAAAAAAATATTTACAAATCATATATCTGAAAAAAAAGACTTGTGCACAGAATACATATAGAACTCTTACAACTCAATAATAAAAACACAATAAGGGTGAGGTACAGTGGCTCATGTTTATAATTTCAGCACTTTGGGAGGCCAAGGCAGGGGGCTCACTTAAGCCCAGGAGTTCAAGACAAACTTGGCAATATAGTAGGACCTGGTCTCTACAAAAACATTAAAATAAAGTAGCCATGGGTGGCAGTAAGCCCCTCTGTAGTCCCAATTACTTGGGAGGCAGATGTGGGAGGACAGGTTGAGCCCAGGAGGTCGAGGCTGCAGTAAGCCATGATCAGGCCACTGTACTCCAGGCTGGGGTGATGGACCAAGACTCTATTTCAAAAAAGAAACAAAACCAAACAAAACACACAGACACACAATTAAGCCAATTGAAAAATGGACAAAGAATTTAAATAGACATTTCTCCAAAGAACATATACAAATGGCCAATAAGCACATGAAAATATCATTAGCCTTTAGAGAAATGCAAATTAAAACCAAAGAGATACCATTCCACACCCACTTAGAATGCTGTAATGAAAAAAGAGGTGAAAGGCTGTGTTGATAAGAATGTGGAGAAACTGGAAACCCTCAGAATTTTTTTTTTAAGTAGGTAGAAGAGACCATAACGTAAGTGTTGGCAAGTAAACTGAGAGACCAGGTAACAAACTGGATGTCGCTAAAGATGTGTATGTATGTGGCAAAGCTGAAAGCAAACAATCTGTAAAGAAAAGAGTTGCACTTTCTATTATTATATAAAAGAAATTATATGTGGTAGCTCATGCCTGAAATCCCATCACCTTGGGAGGTTGAGGCAGGCAGATGGCTTGAGCTCAATAATTTGAGACCAGTCTGGGCAACATGGCGAAACCTTATCTCTACAAAAAAAAAAAAAAAAATAGAAACTAGCATGGTGTGGTCGCATACACCACTAGTCTCAGCTACTTGGGAGGCTGAGGTGGGAGGATCACCTGAGCCCAGGGAGGTGGGGGCTGCAGTGAGCTGTGATCATACCACTGTATTTCAGTATGAGAAACAAAACAGAGACCCTGTCATAAAAAAGAAAAAAAAATTGTGTGGATGTAAGCTTGATTATTTTGTAAAACGATACAGAGATGGTCAAAAGAAAGGACAGTCAAGATGCGTGACCATTATCTTCCTATCAACTTTAGGTATGCTGGAAGCCTTCTTTCTTCCTTTTAGATCCCCTAAAATAGTGCTTAGGGCCAGGAAAACTTCAACAACCTAGACATCGCATAGGCATTTGGGGAAAACAGAAAGAAGAGGCCATGATCCTACATCAGGACATCAGGCACCCATGCCGGGACGAGTCCTCCACTCTCAAGGAAAGAGCACAAGTCTCACACACTTCTGTTACTAATGTTGAAGCTACAGCTGCCAGGAACAGAAAAGGGGACAGATTGTCTGCAGCACCATAGAATGTCTCCATGGCTTTGGAACTCAAGAAGTCAGTTAGATCAGTAACTTGTTTTAGGTAAATCCCTTCCAAAATATTTCTAATCTGAAAACCATTTTCATTACAATTGATGTTTTAAAAATTGCTGGCATTTGAAAAAAGGACAATAAACTGACCAAATCAATTGAAATAAATTCGTGAGAAACAAATCTTATTCTTCAAATTTCTCTGTAGGCTCCTTTTCATACTTTCTAAGAATTTTTACAATTACTTATACTACCTTTTTCTCTTGTCCCAGAAATGTGGAGAAAAATCAATTTCCTTATGTTGCTCTAATTTTAATATACTACCTCTAAGCAAATGCTTTCTAAATCAAGCAACTAACCTTGTGTTCTATTCCAAATCCCAAGTGACAACATCAACTATCTTCTGTACATTCCCAATTTAACACTCTAAAAGCAAACTTATTTTCTTCCTTAAAAAAATAAAATCTTTGGGCCGGGTGCAGTGGCTCACGCCTGTAATCCCAGTACTTTGGGAGGCCAAGGCAGGTGGATCACCTGAGGTCAGGAGTTCGAGACCAGTCTCATCAGTATGATGAAACCCCGTTGCTACTAAAAATACAAAAATTTGCCAGGCATGGTGGCATGTGCCTGTGATCCTAGCTACTCAGGAGGCTGATGCAGCCCAGTAGGCGGAGGTTGCAGTGAGCCAAGATCCTACCATTGCACACTAGTATGGGCGACAAGAGCAAAACTCCATCTCAAAAAAAAAATAAATAAATAAAATCTCCATCTTCATTTATGAACTTCTCTTTATAGCATTGTTATAGGCTAAATTGCGTCCCCCCAAATTCATAGGCTGAAATCTCAGGTCCACAGAATGTAATGTACTTGGAATAAGGTCTTTAAATAGGTGATTAAGTTAAAATGGGGCCCTTAGGGTGGGCCCTAATCC
Organism: Cacajao melanocephalus; assembly: GCA_963573385.1. Taxonomy (NCBI): domain Eukaryota; kingdom Metazoa; phylum Chordata; class Mammalia; order Primates; family Pitheciidae; genus Cacajao; species Cacajao melanocephalus. The sequence goes on along the minus strand of CAUYLG010006966.1, from coordinate 7,624 downwards.
AGTCTGACTGACATCCTCATAAGAAGAGGGAGAGACACAGAGAAGAGGCCATGTAAAGACACAGCAGGTCAGGCGTGGTGGTTCACGCCTATAATCCCAGCACTTTGGGAGGCTGAGGCAGGCAGATTATGAGGTTAAGAGATCAAGACCATCCTGGCCAACATGGTGAAACCCCATCTCTACTAAAAATACAAAAATTACCCAGGTGCAGTGGTGCGCGCCTGTAGTATCAGCTACTAAGGAGGCTGAGGCAGGAGACGGAGGTTGCAGTGAGATAATGCCAATGCACTCCAGCAAGGATAGACTCTGTCTAAAAAAAAAAAAAAAAAAAAAAAAAAAAGACACAGTTATCTTGCAAGCCACAGAGAAAGGCCTCAGGAGAAACCAACTCTGCCAGCACCTGGATCTTGTCCCAGAGGATATTCCAGCCTCTAGGACTGTGAGAAAATAAATTTCTGTTGTTTGAAGCTACCCAGTATGTGGTATTTTATCATCACAGCACTACCAAACTAATATAAATACTACTTTCTCAGATATTCTAACTCAAAGCAATATAATCAGCCTAGACTTCTTCTTCCAAATAATTGGTGAACTGGCCAAAAATGCCCTTTAAGGGAAACATTTTGTGTTAATTTCAGAACCATTTAACCATAACCAAAGCATCCATACTACTGGAAAGACTATTAGCAATACAGATGTTAATTGCTCTAACTTGTAATTAAGGACTTTTAAAAAAGATAAAACAAAGTTTTGATGTTGAAATCAAAAGATCTCACTTCACTTCACAGCACAGATGATGACATACTTGCCCATTTGTCTTGAGCATGGGAGCAGCAGGGTTAAAGATCCTGTTTGTTTAAATGTAGACATCTGGTCTGTTTGTACATAAGAAGAGAGAGGTAGTAGAGAATGACAACATACACATACATGAAAATAGGGGATAAATTAAAGGAAAGACCATTCAGCAAAATGGCTAAGATAACCAGGTTAAGAATCACACAGAGTTGTGCTCAAATGACAACTTTCTACTTTCCAGTTGTGTGATTTCAGACAAGATACTGAATACATAAATATAAAATGTATTTTATTAATAGAATGGTAAGAATTAAATATCTATGAAGACTTAATTTCATAAGATATATTTTTATATTACCATTTACAGAATAAGGTCTCTAGAAAAGAACGTGTGTTTCAGTTAATGTCACTAGAGTACATAGTTGGATTATAACTTTTTAGCACTGTAAAGGTTACAGTATTAACTAAGACCAATAAGTGAAAATTCAAAAAAAAATTTTTTTTCAGCTTAAACAAAAGTTGCACTATTATTTCTTATAAATTTTAAACTGATAGTTTCCAATGAAGATACAACCGGGCCTTAGAGACCAGAAACATAGCATTTAGTGACCATAGGTGGGTGTCTGTGGGTTCTGTAGTCACTCAGACTTCAAAGGAGATCTGAAGAAGTAAAAGACTAATTCTGCTTCTAAATCTGTTATAAACCTAGGAATGTCTACCTGCATCCTAAATGAATCTGGCATTGCTTCAATGTCTTCTATGTTCTAGGTGTTCACTGTGTCATGACTCACCAATTTTCACAGTAACTATGTGAGGAATATATTATTGAAGTCATTTGACAGACAAACCAGTTGGGTCAACAAAAAGTTAAATACCCACACGGGTACAGTGGCTCACACCTATAATCTCAGCACTTTGGGAGGCTAGGGTGGGGGGAATCACAAGGTCAGGAGTTTGAGACCAGCCTGGCCAATATGGTAAAACTCTGTCTCTACTAAAAATACAAAAATTACCTGGGCGTACTGGCATGCGCCTGTAGTCCCAGCTACTCCAGAGGCTGAGGCAGAAGAATTGCTTGAACCCAGGAGGTGGAGTCTGCAGTGAGCCGAGATCATGCCACTGCACTCCAGCCTGGGCAACACAGCAAGACTTCATCTCAAAAAGAAAAGTTAAATACCTTGCTTAAGGCCAAGCATTGTGTGAGAGGTAGAACGGAGATCTGAGCCTAGGATGGTTGACACAACACCAATGCTCAGGGCCTTTCTCTGTCTCCAAAAAATAAAAGCTAGAGCACTATACATTCCATGTCTAGGACAAAAGTATCAAAAAAATTCATTATCAATTGTACTGTTTTACAGCAACCGGAAATAAACTCAGGTGGTGGTGAAAGGAGATGATTGTACACCCACATTGGAAATTTCAGATTCTCTAATATCAAAGAATTATATATATGACAATTACCTACATAAATACAAAAACACAATTCCATGTTCCCTGAAAAGATTTTTTAAATTTTTCAAACAGAATGTTATGCAAACTTCAACCAGAAATTTTTTAGAGATACTATAGTAAAAACCAATATATATATATCACCAAGACTTTACAACTATTATTTAGCTATGACCAGTTTATCACATTTCTCCATCCATTAATCCATCTTACTTTTTGATGCATTTCAAAGTTGCAGATGACAGTACACATAATCCCATTAACCCTCAGCGTGAACATCAATAACAAGAATTCAGTGCATATTTCTATTAATATGTATTTACTTTTTCCAGTAAGTTTTATATATAATAAAAGACATACTGTTTGATAAGTTTTAACATATATATATATATGTATATATATATATAGCATTTAACTCAAATTCCTAACAAGAAATAAAGCATTTCCGATCACCCAGCAAGTTCCTCTGACTTTTCGCAAATAATCCTTATCCCACTATCGAAGGCAATACTGCTTTTTCTTCCATTATACATCAATTTTGCCTGTTCTAGAACAACAGGTTAATGAAATACAGAATGTACTCTTTTGTGTAAGCTTTCTTTCACCTGCCACGTATTTGAAATTCTATATGTTGTTGATGTACCAAGACAGTGTTCCTTTTCAATGCGAACTTGTATTCCATTTATGATTATACCTATTTGTTGATCCAGTCTCCAAATGAGGGATATGTGATCTGTTTCCAGTTTCAGCCTATTATAAACACTTTTGAACAAATCCTGTAGATGTGTTTTTATTTTCTATTAAGTAAATAACTAGGAGTAGAATTGCTAAGTCATGGGTTAGGGTATAAAAATTCTTAGTTTTGTAAGAGTTCTCATTGCTCTACATGTGGTAGTATTACTCTTTAAGCTAATGAGACAAAGTAGTATTTCATTGCAGTTTAACTTTGTATTTCCTTAATAATTGACGATGTTTGGTAACATTTTCACGTGTTCACTGGTTTTTCAATATAGCATCATTCATGAAGTGGTTGTACTAATTCTTCTCCAATTAATCAAGTTGTATTTTCATTGTTCAGTTGAAGAGTTTCTTTATATGGTCTTAATACAAATTCTTTACAGATACAGGTTTTGCTATTATTTTCTTCATGTCTTAATAATGCCTTTTTGACAAGTAGAAGTTTTTTATTTTGAAGAAGTTTAATTTAGAGTGTTAGGTGTTTTCTTTAAAACAGTTGCTGCTTTCTGTAGCCTCTCAAGGAAATCTTTGCCTATTCTCTACTTGTTTCTTCTAAAAGCTTTATACTTTTAGCTTCTACATTTAGATCTATGATCCATCTTGATTTATCTTTTGTGTACCACATGAGGGTAGGGAGTCAAGGTGAACTTTCATCCATACAGATGTCTAGTTATTCCAGTACTTTTTGTTTAAAAGTCTTTCTTTTCCCTCACTGGATAGCTTTCCTTGTTAAAAATAACTTATCAGTTGTCTGTTCTGCTCCATTTATATACCTGTATTTCCTTATGCTGATATCACAGTCTTAACTACTGTATCATTAGACTAAATCTTGAAATAAGGAAACTTAAATTTTCTACCTTGTAAATCTCTAAGATTGCTGTGTATAATGTAGGTCATTTCTACCTTCATATAAATATTATAATCAGCTTGTCAATTTCTACCAAAAGAGAAAAGTCCAGCTAAGATAATGATTTGAACCATATTAAATTCACAGATCGACTAGGGATAATTATGTTGTTTAATTTCTAAATATTCAGTTTTTCCTGGTTATCTTAATGCTATTGATGTCTATTTTAAATTCTACTATAGTTACAGAACATACTCTTTAGGATTTCAACCTTTTGAAATATACTGAGACATGTTTTAGGACCCATATATTATTTATCTCAGTATGCATATGATATGTACTTGAATAGAATGCATACTCTATTTTAGTTGCACAAGATATTCTACAAATGCCAGTTAGGTCAAGGTGGCTGAAGTATTTTACAGATCTTCTATGTTCTAACTGATTTTTTGTCTAGGTTTTCTATAAGTTATAGAGTAGTGTTAAAATTTCCACCTATGACTATAGATCTTATTAGGTACATACAAATTTATGATTACTATGTATTTCTAATGAGTTTTATCACTATAAAAATGCCCTTCTTTATCTTCAATAATACTGTCTTGAAGTCTACTTTATCTAATATTAATATAACGACTCCATCTTATACTCACTATTTGCGTGCTACATCTTTTCTCATACATTTACTTCCAATCTCTCTGTGTCATTATATATAAAATACATCTCCGGTAGACAGAATATACGGAGGTCTTGCTTTCTATCCAACGTGTGAATCTCTACCTTTAAATAAAACACTTAATCTATTTTCACTTAATATAATTATTGATAGAACTGACCTAGGTTTGGAATTTTGCTATTTGTTTTCTTTTCATCCTGATATGGTTTGGCTGTGTCCCCACCCAAATCTCCTCTTGAACTGTACTTCCGATAATCCTCACATGTCGTGGGAGGGACCTGGTTGGAGGTAACTGAATCATGGGAGTGGTTACCCTCATGCTATTCTCATGATAGTAAGTGAGTTCTAACAAGATCTGATGATTGTATAAGGGGCTTTTCCTCCACTTTGCTCTCATTCTGGTCCTTGCTGCCACCATGTGAAGAAGGACATTTGCTTCCCCTTCTGCCATGACTATAAGTTTCCTGAGGCCTCCCCAGCCATGCTGAACTGTGAGTCAATTAAACCTCTTTCCATTATAAATTACCCAGTTTCAGGTATGTCTTTATTAGAGCATGAGAACAGACTGATACACATCTCATTTGTTCTATATTCTGCTGTTCCTTCCTTTACACCTTTTTTCATATTTTCTATATATATTTTAGAATTCCATTTTGACTTCTCTTGTTTTTTAGCTATCACCTCTTTGCATCTTTTTCTTTTTTAGTGTTTGTTTTAAGAATTATAACATATATTTTTAACTTTGCACAGTGAACTTAAAGCTAATTCTACCACTTCACATAAAATAAGAACTCAGTAAGCACACAGCTCCATCTACCTAAACTCATTCTTAATGCTCAGCAGTCATATATATACATATATATATGGCATAAATGCCATATCATAACATTATAATTTCTGCTTTAAACAGTCAGAATTATATATTTCTTAATGGAGTGGGGAAGAATTACATTTTTACAAATTTCAGTGCTCTTCATTCCTGAAGATCTGAGTTTTCAACTGATAACATTTTCCATCAGCTTGAAGTATCTCCTTAAACATTTCTTGTAGTGTAAAGATTTTCTTAGTTAGAAAATACAGAATTTGGCTATAGGATTCTGAGTTGATTTTTATTTTACCAGCACTTTAAAGGCGTTTATAGCCTGCTGGCTGGCATTACTTCCGGTAAGAAGTCAGCTACCATTCATTAGCATTTCTCAGGGTGCTTACCAAATTTTTTTCTTTTGGTAGAGATGAAGTCTCATTTCATTTCCCAAGCTGGTCTCAAACTCCTTAGCTCAAGCAATACCCTTGCCTTGGCCTCCCAAAGTGCTGGTATTACAGGCATAAGCCACTGCACCTAGCCAAGATTTTTTGTCTATCATTTTCAACAGCTTTACTATAATGTGCTTATGTGCTATTTTATTGCATTTATCTTGTTTGGAGTTCACTAAACCTCTTCAATATGTAAATTCACATTTTTTACCAATTTAGGGAAATTTCCACCCATAATTTCTCCAGAATTTTTTGACCCAATTTCCCTTGGCCTCTATTTCTAGGACTCCAAGTGTTAGACCTTTTGATATTGTCCTACCAGCCACTGAGGCTAGCTTCATTTTTTGAAATCTCTTTTTCACTTTTTAAGAAAAAATAACTTCTATGAATCTATCAAGTTCAATAGCTCCTTGATCTTTTCCTAGCCTTCTGTAATCTCTAATAGGTTTTTATTTCAAATACTGTACTTTTTACTTATAGAATTTTCATTTAGTCCTTTTATCTAGTTTCCATTTTTCAGCTGAGGTTTCTTATTTGTTCATTCATGGTGTATACATTTCTTTATATATCCTTAAGAAGAGTTATAACAGCTGCTAATTCTAACATAGGAGTCATGTCAAGGCCAGTCTCAATTAATTGGTTTTTCACTTAAGTATAGGTCACATTTTTGTTTGTGTATGGGTCTACTGAATATGGATTGTATTCTGGACACTGTGCATGGTACATTTTTAGAAATTCTGGATTTGCTTATGTTTTTCTGAGGAGTATTTACTTTTTTGCTTTATAAGTAGTTAACTTGGCCACACCCCTCTCTAAACTCTGTCTCTCTTGTGCAAATGAAATACCTTTAGTTATTTTAGCCAAAGAGTTTTATGTAGAATTTGGGACACCCTCCTCTACGAAAGACTACTTTACACTCATTAACTTTCTAGCTGCTAGAGTCACCCCTAACTCTGTCTTGTGGTTTCTATTCAAGCTTCTGTCACCTACACAACGAATGACTGAGTCCTGTCCTCCGGGAAACATTCACAAAAACGGAAACATTCACCTTATACCATTCTGTCTTCCAAATGTCAATAACCTTCACTTTCTTCCTACTTTGTCCTCCTACCGTGCCTTCACATACATGACTTTTTAAATATTTTGTCCGAAAGTTGTCACTGTTATTTTCAGGAAAAGTAGTCTGACATGTATAACTCTGTCATTAAAAGAAGAACTCCTAAGAACTGTTTATAATACTAGAAGACTATAAAAGTCACACCACAGTGACTTATTACTTTTTAACATTATATAGTTGTAACAATTTTCCTAAAACAATCATTTTCTGTTCTGGTCCTTCTTATATCAGAAAAAAAGGAATAATTTGGAAATGAAAACATTAGAAAGAGGGGAATGAAGGGAAATGAGATGACATGGTGCTAGTGAAAGGGGAAGAAGGTTCATGGAAAGAAAAACAACAGGCTGACAAACTCCTTGTCCTGACATCTTATAAGCTAAAGTTCAGCTATACAAGAAGGGAAATGATGAAAAGATAAAACATAATTTCTGGCACATATGCAACAATTGATATTGGTACATATAGTTACTTTCATAAAGACATAAAAGCCCAAAAATGCTATAGCATTGTAATGAACAGATACATCATATAATACATGAGTTATAATATAAAATAACAGCAAAAAAATAATAATAATAATAATACAGGGGTGCGATACAAGATGGCCGATTAGGAACAGCTCAGGATTGCAGCTCCCAGTGAAAGCGCAGAGGGTGAGTGGACGCTGCATTTCCAGATGGATTTTTATTGCCCACAGACTAGGAGATTCCCAGGCGGAGAAGCTCTAAGGGTCACCGGCGCGGCTCTT
>CAUYLG010006964.1:0-47975 GCA_963573385.1 Cacajao melanocephalus | reverse complement strand
GTTTTGATTTGCATTTCTCTAATGACCAGTGATGATGAGCATTTTTTCATATGTTTGTTGGCCTCATATATGTCTTCTTTTGAAAAGTGTCTGTTCATGTCCTTTGCCCACTTTTGGATGGTTTATTTGTTTTTTTCTTGTAAATCTGTTTCAGTTCTTTGCAGATTCTGGATATTAGCCCTTTGTCAGATGGGTAGATTGCAGAAATTTTTTCCCATTATGTTGGTTGCTGGTTCACTCTAATAACTGCTTATTTTGCTGTACAGAAGCTCTGGAGTTTAATTAGGTCCCATTTGTCTATTTTGGCTTTTGTTGCCATTGCTTTTGGTGTTTTAGTCATGAAGTCCTTTCCTATGCCTATGTCCTGAATGGTTTTGCCTAGGTTTTCTTCAAGGGATTTTATGGTGTTAGGTCTTATGTTTAAGTCCTTAATCCATCTGGGGTTAATTTTAGTGTAAGGTGTCAGGAAGGGGTCCAGTTTCTGCTTTCTGCACATTGCTAGCTAATTTTCCCAACACCATTTATTAAACAGGGAATCCTTTCCTCTTAGCTTGTTTTTGTCAGGTTTGACAAAGATCAGATGGTTGTAGATGTGTGGTGTTATTTCTGAAGCCTCTGTTCTGTTCCATTGGTCTATATCTCTGTTTTGATACCAGTACCATGCTGATTTGATTACTGTTGCCTTGTAGTATAGCTTGAAGTTCGGCAGCATGATGCCACCAGCTTTGTTCTTTTTGCTTAGGATTGTCTTGGCTCTGCCAGCTCTTTTTTGGTTCCATATGAAGTTTAAAGCGGGTTTTTCCAGTTCTGTGAAGAAGGTCATTAGTAGTTTGATGGGGATAGCATTGCATCTATAAATTACTTTGGGCAGTGTGGCCATTTTCACAATATTGATTCTTCCTAACCATGAGCATGGAATGTTTTTCCATCTGTTTGTGTCCTCTCTTATTTCCTTGAGCAGTGGTTCATAGTTCTCCTTGAAGAGATCCTTTACCTCCTTTGTTAGTTGTATTCCTAGGTATTTTATTCTTCTTGTAGCAATTGTGAATGGGAGTTTGCTTTTGATTGCTCTCTGTTTGTCTGTTATTGGTGTATAGGAATGCTTGTGATTTCTGCACATTGATTTTGTATCCTGAGACTTTGCTGAAGTTTCTTATCAGCTTAAGGAGAGTTTGGGCTGAGATGATGGGGTCTTCTAAATATACAATCATGTTGTCTGCAAATAGAGACAATTTGACTTCCTCCTTTCCTAAATGAATACCTTTTGTTTCTTTTTCTTGCCTGATTGCTCTGGCTAAAATTTCCAATACTATATTGAATAAGAGTGGAAAGAGAGGGCATTCTTTTCTAATGCCAGATTTCAAAGGGAATGCTTCCAGTTCAGGCTTTCAGTATGATATTGGCAGTGGGTTTGTTGTAAATAGCTTTTATTATTTTGTGATAGATTCCATCGATACCTAGTTTATTGAGAGTTTTTAGCATAAAGGGCTGTTGAATTTTGTCAAAAGCCCTCTCTGCATCTATTGAGATAATCATGTGGTTTTTTTCTTTGGTTCTATTAATGTGGTGGATTATAATTATGGACGTGTGTATGTTGAACCAGCCTTGCATCCCTGGGATGAAGCCTACGTGATCATGATGGTTAGCTTTCTGATGTGCTGTTGCAATCAGTTTGCCAGTATTTTATTGAAGATTTTCGTGTCTATGTTCATCATGGAGATTGGCCTGAAGTTTTCTTTTTTGGTTGAGTCTCTGCCAGGTTTTGGTATCAGGATGATGTTGGTCTCATAAAATGAGTTGGGAAGGATTCCCTCTTTTTGTATTGTTTGGAATAGTTTCAGAATGATTGGTACCACCTCCTCTTTGTATGTCTGGTAGAATTCGGCTGTGAACCCGTCTGGACCTGGACTTTTTTTAATTGGTAGGCTGTTAATTGCTGCCTTAACTTCAGCCCTTATTATTATTCTATTCAGGGTGTCAACTTCTTCCTGGTTTATTTTTGGTAGGGTGCAAGTGTCCATGAATTTATCCATTTCTTCTTGGTTTACTGGTTTATGTGCTTAAGAGTGGTTTGTAGTAATCTCTGATGGTAGTTTGTATTTCTGTGGGATTGGTGGTGATATCCCCTTTATCGTTTTTTTCTTGCATCAATTTGATTCTTCTCTCTTTTCTTTTTATTAATCTGGCTAGTGGTCTATTTTGTTGATCTTTTCAAAAACCAGCTCCTGGATTTATTGATTTTTTGAAGGGCTTTTTGTGTCTCTATCTCCTTCATTTCTGCTCTGATCTTAGTTATTTCTTGTCTTCTGCTAGCTTTTGAGTTTTTTTGATCTTGCTCCTCTAGCTCTTTCAATTTTGATGATAGAGTGTCGATTTTAAATCTTTCCTTGTTTCTCATGTGGGCATTTATTACTATAAATTTCCCTCTAGACACTGCTTTAAATGGGTCCCAGAGATTCTGGTACATTGTGTCCTCGTTCTTGTTGGTTTTGAAGAACATTTTTATTTCTGCCTTCATTTCATTGTTTATCCAGTCAACATTCAGGAGCCAGTTGTTCAGTTTCCATGAAGTTGTGTGGTTTTGAGTTAGTTTCTTCATCCTGAGATCTAATTTGATTGCAGTGTGGTCTGAGAGACTGTTTGTTATGGTTTCCATTTTTGTGCATTTGCTGAAGAGAGATTTACTTCCAATTATGTGGTCCGTTTTAGAGTACGTGTGATGTGGTGCTGAGAAGAATGTATATTCTGTGGATTTGGGGTGGAGAGTTCTGTAGATGTCTGTTAGGTCCACTTGTTCCAGATCTGTGTTCAAGTCCTGGATATCCTTGTTGATTTTCTGTCTCATTGATCTGTTTAATGTTGGCAGTGGAGTGTTAAAGTCTCCCACTATTATTGTGAAGGTGTCTAAATCTCTTTGTAGGTGATTAAGAACTTGCTTTATGTATCTGGGTGCTCCTGTATTGGGTGCATATATATTTAGGATAGTTAGCTCTTCTTGTTGTATTGATCCTTTCACCATTTTGTAGTGTCCTTCTTTGTCTCTTCTGACCTTTGTTGGTTTAAAGTCGATTTTATCAGAGACGAGAATTGTAACTCTTGCTTTTTTTTGTTCTCCATTTGCTTGGTAGATCTTCTTCCATCCCTTTATTTTGAGTTTATGTGTGTCTTTGCATGTGAGATGGGTTTCCTGAATACAGCACACCAATGGATTTTGACTTTTTACCCAGTTTGCCAGTCTGTGTCTTTTGATTGGGGCATTTAGCCGTTTACATTTAGGGTTAATATTGTTATGTGTGAATTTGATCCTGCCATTTTGTTACTGGTTGTTTCTTTTGCCTGTTGGTCAATGCAGTTTCCTCATTTCATCATTGGTCTTTACCATTTGGTTCATTTTTGCAGTGGCTGGTACTGGATTTTTTTTCTGTGATCAGTGCCTCCTTCAAGAGCACTTGTAGGGCAGGTCTGGTGGTGATGAAATGTCTCAGTAATTGCTTGTTCATAAAGGATTTTATTTCTCCTTCACATATGAAGCTTAGTTTGGCTGGATACCCGATTCTGGGTTGAAAGTTCTTTTCTTTAAGGATGTTGAATATTGGTCCCCACTCTCTTCTGGCTTGTAGGGTTTCTGCTGAGAGATCTGCTGTGAGTCTGATGGGCTTTCCTTTGTGGGTGACCCGAACTTTCTCTCTGGCTGCCCTTAGCATTTTTTCCTTCATTTCGACCCTGGTGAATCTAACAATTATGTGCCTTGGGGTTGCTCTTCTTGAGGAGTATCTCTGTGGTGTTCTTTGTATTTCCTGTATTTGGATGTTGGCCTGCTTTGCTAGGTTAGGGAAATTCTCCTGGATAATATTTTGAAGAGTGTTTTCCAGCTTGGATTCATTTTCCCCATCCTCTTCAGGTACACCGATCAAACATAGATTAGGTCTTTTCACATAATACCATATTTCTTGGAGGCTTGGTTCATTTCTTTTCACTCTTTTTTCTCTTTTTTTGCCTTCTCTTTTTATTTCATTGAGTTGATCTTCGATCTCTGATATCCTTTCTTCTGCTTGATCTATTTGGCTATTGAAACTTGTGTATGCTTCGCGAAGTTCTCGTGCTGTGTTTTTCAGCTCCACCAAGTCGTTTATGTTCTCTAGGCTGGTTATTCTAGTTAGCATTTCATCTAATCTTTTTTCAAGGTTCTTAGTTTCTTTGCATTGGGTTAAAACATTTTCTTTTAGCTCAGAGAAGTTTGTTATTACCCATCTTCTGAAGCCTGCTTCTGTCAGTTCGTCAAAATCGTTTTCTGACCTGCTTTGTTGCCATGCTGGTGAGTCATTGTGATCTCTCTGGGGAGGAGAGGCATTCTGGACTTTGATGTTTTCATCCTGTTTGCGCTGCTTTCTTCCCGTTTTCTCTGGGTGGACGTCCTTTCTGTTAAAGTTGGGGTTATTTCTCCTGTATGAGGCTTTTTATTTTTTAACGCAGGTGTCAGTGTGCCACTTGATGCTGTCTGTCCATTGTCTGCCTGTGGAGGTGCTGCTGGGCTGCCTCGGTCTCAGCCAGGCTGCTGTTTATTCTTCGCCTGGTTTCCCCACTTATGGGATTAGCCCCACCTTCCCAATGGCAGCCTCTTTCCCTCCACCAAGCCTGCTGTTCCCAGGTGGAGGATGTGTTAACTGCGAAACTCTCCTGGGAGAGGGACTCCGGTTGCTGGATCTTGTAGGGGAGGGGCCTGTCTGGTCGTATCCCCCTCCCCACTTTCAACTCTCCCTTCTGTGGGATGGGCAGTTTCGTTTTGCAAGCTTTCTCGGTATTAGTCCAAATCTCTGCCCTGGTCTGTGCTAACAAGGCACCAGTCTGGCCTGGGCTGTCGCCAGGGTCTGTAACTCCAGGTGGTTCTCAGCAAGGCAGTGTTTTCCTGGTCTGTGTGCTGCCGAAGTCTCAGAGTGCATTGCTGTATCTGGTTCAGAGAACTAAGGAGGTGATGCCCCCCATCCCGGTCCTCTGTGCCTTATACACTTTCCAGGTGGGGCAGTGCCCAACCTTGTCTTGGCTGGACACCTTTTGCTGCCTTTTTTGGGGGTTAATCCCGCTGTTCAACCAGTCCCTTTAAAACAAAACCAGGAACTCACGTGGAGACGCAGATATCGCTCTGGTTCTGTCTCACTCGGTGGTAGCTGTGCTCTGGAGAAGCTTCCTTTTGGCCATCTTCCCCACTTCCCTCTCTCAAATCTCTTCAGTTTTAAGTTCTCCTGCCATGTGCTGGTGAAAGTCAATTTTATATTTTTTCATATACATTTCAGACAATGTAGCTCAAGAGATACATGGGAGACGATAGTGATGTTTTTACATTTGTCCAAAGAAAGATTGGATGAGAAACCTTCATGTGGTCTATATTCTCATTTTATTGGCAGCTCAAAGTGCATGTTACTTGAGAGATAGAGGTGCCCATGGTAAAGAACAGTGGCCCAGGGAGAAGCTATCCAGAGTTAGACACCATGATGATGGTACCAGCCTCTGAGTTGTTTGAGAACGGCAGCTGAGAGAGCATTTGGGAAAACCCTCCATGCCAGGGTCTGACAGCCGTGGAAGCTCAATATGTGTGCTTCCATATACTATCCAATGCGACACAAGGAAATATAGGTGAGTGAGAATTAAAACCCAAATCTACACATATGACCTGAATGTTTGCAGAGTCTGAAACATAGACTAGAAATGTTCTCTTGACGACACCTTGGATTCTTGTGTCTTGTTGCCCTTGGCTTTTTACTCTTTAAACAAAAATATTCAGGTATTTGAAGTTTCTTCTTACTGAGACTTTAGATAATTAAAGTTTCATATATCTGTCTGGAAAGGTAGACATTAGGCTCCCTGTTACATGGTGCTTTACTTGATGGCTGTGTGTTTAGTAACATCAAAAGCATGTTTATTAAGTAGGGAAAGGGGAGACTAGATTGATGTTGGAGTCAGGCATCGCTCTCCTATCTTCTCAGAAGGGTGCGGTAGTTTAAGTGTGGCTCAGAGAATCACTGGAATTTGGAAACTCCTAAATTAAAGTAATAAGCATGTTGGCATTCAAATTTAGACTGAAGAGAGAGGTTTGTCTGAGAAAACTCAACCCCCTATGATATCTGTAATCTTGCTCTTTGCTGTCATTTCATTTTTCAATTTCATAAGGAGTATGTGAAAATTCAGTCTCAAGTCAAATAAAAAGATTTTAAAAACAAGACTGTATCTTGAAACTGTCTCTAAGCTTTACCAGAACTGGTGGTCTGAACACTGGAGATGAATTTCTGGCAGAGTTTCTGTTATTAATTTCCATCGTTAGGTTTACAATTTTGTTCTAAGGGCCTATTCTGGCCCAAACCTGACCAACAGGTTCCCAATTACGTTTTAGCATTTTCATGCTAAAACCAAACCAAAACAACACTAGAGATTGCAGAAACATAGAGTGTCTGTCTGGGAACACTGGGATACTTGTGTTTATGTGGAGGCAGGCAGACGTGTCACACACACGATTCCCACCCCCCATCTCCATCCAGAGAATCTGTGAAGATCATCCTGTAAATCAGAGATGGAGGACTTTGAGGCTGATGTGTTTCTCAGAACCCATTTGTTGATTTAGATACAGTTCTGTCTCTCTCTAGTTAAACACTTTCTATTCTCCAGTTCAGGATTTGGGGAGGTTAGTATTTGGGTGTGTTACCGGGTTCAGGATTGTGCATATGCTGCCGCTGCTGGTGGTCACTCTACATTTAATCCTTCTCATAATTCCTTTGATTAGAATTCAGACAGCTTTGGTAGACATAAAAAAGAACGGAAATCATGTCCTCTGCAGAAACATGGGTGGAGATGGAGGACATTAGCCTAAGTGCACTAACTCAGAAACAGAAAACCAACTACCGTATGTTCTCACTGGAAAGTGGGAGCTAAATAACTGGAACACATGGACATAAAGATGGAAATTACAGACACTGGGACTCCAAAGGGAGGGAGTTGAGTGGAAGGGCAAAGGCTAAAAGATTACCTCTTGGATACCATGTTCACTATTTGAGTAACAGACAGGTAACAAGCCTAATCCCCACCAGTATGCAATACATTCATGTAACACACATGCACATATACCCCATAAATCTAAAAAGAAATAACTTTTTAAATATCTAAAATGAATTCATACAGCTTTTGATTTAAAATAAACAAATATTTCCTAATCAAATTATTTTTCTTTGTTTTTATTTGTTTGCTGTCTCCCACTTTGTGGAGGCCCAAAAGAAATGAGTTTGGACTTTTGATTTTTTATTAAAGCCTCTGCTCCATTTATGCAAACTGGCCCTCCTCAGCCTGTTCTTTTTTTCTAATTTTTCTCTAAGAAAAATGAAGTACATCGTGCCAAGAAAAATATTTCCTTTACTGAACATCTTCCAAAATTTGAGTTTTTGCTCCTAGTTTCTAAATTATACTTCAGAGTCTCAGGAAGCCTCCACATTCTATCTCAGCCTTCCATTTGGAAACCTTAGTACCTTTATCTTTGCTACAGCAGCAGTTTCCAAATGTCAAGTACAGTTTATTTCATCTTAAGTAAAGGATTTCAAGTTAATATCTTTTTTTCAAATCTTTATATCTCTTGGCCAAAACAATAGCTCTCCCTAGAATGATTCTTAGATGTGAGTAAGCCTTTTCCCAGGCTTATCATGTAATTACTGACCCCAAAGATCTCCTCCCCACTCTGCCTTTCCCCCACCCCCGCTCTTTATTTGTCAGAGCTGAAATATCATAGTCGCTAGAATTCCATTCGGTTGATAACATTTGCTCCCAGTGGCTGTTTATCACACGATGATCAAATATTATTGCCAAAACAGCTCGATGAGCTTGAAAAGGTTTGCAAATCTAGCTGCAGTGTTTGAAATTCAAAAGAAGACTAAATTCATAGATCTTTCCAGAAGGACATAACCTTCTCCTTCTCCAGTGCGTTTTCTGTGTGTTTGGCTAGCAAGGCAAGAACTCCCACAGAGAAGAGGGAGATGAAGGAAGCAAGATGGAAAACTTAGGCCTAAAGAAAAAGACAGAGGTCTAATGGGCAGATATCCAAGAAATGAGACAACTGTTGGAAACAGGCAGTTGAACTTTGACGATTAATCATTCCTTGTCCTCATTTACATATTGCTCATTCTTTGCTTTGACCCCTAGGAGGCTAACACAGACAAAATGAGATATCTTCCTCAGCAGTTCTGTCCTGGTGACATTCCCATGATCTTCTCGTGGAGCAGGGACACTGCTCCTCCCCTGTGTCGTCACTGTGGGCACAGCCACAGTGCTTCAGGACCTGCACCTTTCTACCTGATGCCATGGCAGGTGGCACATCTAAAGGATGCCCCTTTAAATTTACCCCCTTTAAAATAAGTCTCCAGTTTCCAATGGACTGTTAGAACATAGCTGGAAGGACAGGATCCTCTGTGCCGGACGTTCCTGAGGCTGAGCTCTCTGCCTATTGTCCTGTTTTGGTTTCTGTAGTGTGTGCTTCTCAAATTTAGTTATGTAACCTCTGGGATACGGAGCAGTCCGCAGGATGAATGGCATCAATTTTCCTTAAAAATGTGGGAGGGTGGGGGGAAATTAAAGCAATATAACTTGTAATTTAAAATGTTTCTGGAATAAAAAGCACAATGGTTATATTTTCAGGTGGAATGCAAAATTCCTACTCTCTCTAATAGAACACAGGCTACAAGCATGATAATAACGTTCAAGGGGCTTGCTCAGAGATGCTTTTCTGATGACTTCGGCAAAAATATTTCAGCGACACTGACTTAAATCAGCATGGCTAAATGCACATCTTTAGTTTTACTTCTCTACTAATGGGTGGCAGCTTAAATAACTCTTTAAAAAAAAACAAGTTGTGATCACAAAGGAAGGAAAAGAGCTTGACGCTGGAGGAGCTGATGTTTCTAGAGGCTGATGGGTAAGAGATATCCACTGAGAACTGTGGGGAGAGAGGAGTGGTTCAAAGAATAAAACTCTGAGAGGAATTTTCATTAAAAGGAAAAATCTACACCCTCAAATCCCAGGAGCTGCTCCAGTGAAATGAAGTCTTTTTCCTTTTCATTTACAGTTTCTGGTGGTCTCTGCTCTAGTTTTTAATCATTATTTTACTTAATTTGATGTGTTAAAACATTTTCTAATACTTTTTGGCTAAATGTACGATTGTAAATGGTTTACTGAATTCCTTTGTGGTCTCAGGACCAATTTCTTTTTTCTGCGTGGAACACATTGTTGAAATTAAATGTCAATTGACAGTATGATCCAATTTACAAAGACTTATACTCGATTTCCAAAGAAATTTTATTTGCATTAAGCAAAGTGACCAAGAGATGCCTTGGCTTCCTCTCTGGCCTGCTCCCGCCCTCCCACAGTGGGTGTGCCTGCCACTTTGTACCCTGGAGGTGCAGGGGTTCACGGGGGACAAAGGAAGACAGGATACTCTGCCCCTCTGTGCCTCAAAGTTCTCTTAGGTGGTGTGATTTGAGAAGTACTGGGATTTAGGGGCAGCCTCTGTGACCCTAGTCCCTCCCCTACTGATGCCTCATTCATTCTTTGAAGCTTCAATCAATCCTCTTATAAAAAAAAGAAAAGGAAAGGAAAGAAAAGAAAAGAAAAGAAAAGAGCCAGGTACGGTGATTCACGTCTGTAATCCCAGCACTTTGGGAGGCCGAGGTGGGTGGATCATGAGGTCAAGGATCAAGACCATCCTGGCCAATATGGTGAAACCCTGTCTCTACTAAAATACAAAAATTAGCCGGGTGTGACGGTGCACCCTTGTAGTCCCACCTACTCAGGAGGTTGAGGCAGGAGAATTGCTTGAACCCGGAAGGCAGAGGAGGTTTCAGTGAGCCAAGATCACGCTACTGCACTCCAGCCTGGCTACAGAGTGAGACTTTGTCTCAGAAAAAAAGGAAAAAAAATTAACATAAAAAAGGTAAAAAGTAATTAACATAAACATTTGGAATATATGTAGACTTTGGTGTTACTGACAAATATGGTTTGTGTTTCTGATCCACCACTTGAAGCAGAGACTTTAGGTGAGTTGCCTAATCGCTTTGGTTGAAAATAAAGACTCAGGCTGAGACAGGACCGACCGGTGGTTCTCAGCAGGCTCCTGATAAATGGCTGTGTCATTCTCTAGATATGAAAGTAGAGAAGTTTAACAGGCTCTTTTTACTGCCATTCTAGAATCACATACCGTCCGGTGGGAGTGGAGGATGAGCAGGAGGAAAGGAACTGGCTCAAAGGCTACAGAAGGATTCAGAAAAAAGCTTGAACTGAAACTTCCATTAAAAGTTTCCATTGAGCACTGACCATGCCAATACTTCATATAGTTGTTCATTGATTCCTCACAGAAACTCTACACAATAGATATTGTCATGATCATCCCAGCTTTCCAGATGCAGAAATGGTGGTTTCATGAGTTGAATCGGCATGCCTAAAGAGCCTGCTGGTAAATGGCAAAGCTGTGAATTCAGATCAGACAAGCAGGTGTCTGAGCTCCTGGCTGCCCTGCTGCCATGCTGGACAATAACTGGCCACCCCAAAGTGCCTTCAGTCCTTCTGCAGCTGGTTGGCCCAGAAATGGCAGGTGGTCATTTTTGTCTATGGCCAGTGACATCCATGAACTGACCTGCTAATGTCCAAAGACAGGCAGACAGAGGAGGAGATGGAAGGATGGGGAGGGCAGAAGGCATGACACGGATGAGGCAAGAATAGCTGGAGTGAGACACCACAGAGATCTTGGGACCAACTGGGGCCCTGTTCAGTGTAAGAGTCAAGTACACTCTCAGGACCCAGCCACAGGGAAGGGAGCAGGCTGAGGTTCACACTGGCATCTTTGCCCTGATTTGGTTAGAGTTCCTGCAGGCCTGAAAGAGAGGGGGAGGAAGCCTCCATCTGTCAGAAGCGCTTCCACAGTGGAACTGTAAGCAGACTCAGGTTTCCTCCTGTTTCTCCAGTGTTTTCTTAGCACAGACCGCCAATTTTAGCTGTTAAGGAAAATGTATTTTTTTTAATGGAAGGACTTAGGTTCTTATTCCTTCTAAAGGTTTTTGTTCATCTTTTGTGGTATTCCTGAACGTGCTTAGCCTTTTATTTTATATAAAACTCACCCTCTCACATACATGTAAAATTAAAAATTCTCATAACAGATTACAGATGGGTGTTGTTTGTTTTAATGTGTAGTAAGAAATGCATTGGGATGACACATTATTTTATTATAATTTAGCCAAGTCACCTAACAATAAATGTTGGAAAATAAGGGAAATATTCATAACTTCCAGTTACTAATATAAAGACTGTTATAATTTTGGTCTTTTCCTTCCTGTCTATTTTTCATATACATGTCATCATAGTATTTGCATAATTTTACACTTCTCCTTTTTTCCCTTATCGTGTTGAAAGTATGGTTCCTTTTGGGTACATGTCATCACTGAAAAATGCTTAATATACCATTAAGTAGCTACAGCTTCTTCTTAGCTATTCTATTATTGGAAATTAAGTGGTGAGGCAAATTTCCATTAATAATATTTGTGACATTAAAAAAAGACATTGTGCCGGGCGCGGTGGCTCACGCCTGTAATCCCAGCACTTTGGGAGGCCGAGGCGGGTGGATCACGAGGTCAGGAGTTTGAGACCAGCCTGACCAGGATGTTGAAACCACGTCTCTATTAAAAATACAAAAATTAGCTGGGCGCGGTGGCACGCACCTGTAATCCCAGCTACTCAGGAGGCTGAGGCAAGAGAATCGCTTGAACCTGGGAGGTGGAGGTTGCAGTGAGCCGAGATGGTGCCATTGCACTCCAGCCTGGGTGACAGAGTGAGACTCCTTCTCAAAAAAAGAAAAAAAAGACATTGTGACTTTAAGGTACAAAGCAAAAAATTCTCTGTTAGCTATACTAGACAGCTGGTACAAAAATGCTTGTGAAAATAAAACCATGGAATACTTCTATGGTAACTACTGTTTTTCTTTAATAAGTTACTAGAAATTACAACAGCTTTTATTTATTGATCACTTACTATGTGTTTGGCAGTAGTCTAAGTGCTTTATAATATTAGCTAATTCATTTTATCCCCACCCTATTTAAGGAAGGCCCTATTTGTGGCCGTATATAGATACACATGGATAACACCACTGAGACACAGAAGGCTGAGTTATTTGCTCAAGGATATAGAGCTAGTAGATGACAGAGTAGGGATGCAAACTCATGCTGTCTGGCTCCACAGTATGTGTTCTTACCACCATGTTTTTCTTTTATTCTGTATTATTTTCCAATTTACAAGTAAAAATTTATATATATATATATTTATGGAGTACAACATGATATTTTTGTAGGTGTACACATTGTGGAATGGCTAACTCAAGCCATTTGACATATTCATTACCTCAGATACTTATTTTTTTATTTTTAATTTTGTTTTTGAAACAGAATCTCGTTCTGTTGCCAGGCTGGAGTGCAGTGGCACAATCTCAGCTCACTGCCACCATCGCCTCCTGGGTTCAAGCAATTCTCCTGCCTCAGCCTCCCAAGTAGCTTGGACTACAGGCAGGAGCCACCACGCCCAGCTAATTTTTGTATTTGTAGTAGAGACAGGGTTTCACCATGTTGGCCAGGATGGTCTCGATCTCTTGACCTCGTGATCTGCCTGTGTTTGCCTCCCAAAGTGCTGGGATTACAGAGGTGAGCCACCACACCTGGCCATCATTTTTTTGCAGTAAGAACACTTAATGTCTTCTCTTAGAAATTTTCAAGGTAACAATGCACAATATGTTCTTAATTTTTGCTGTCAAAATGAGGTACCATAGATCTCTTGAATTTTTTCCTTCTGCCTACCTGAAATTTTGTGTCCTTAGATCAACATCTCCCAATATCCCCACCCCAAACCTCTGGTAATCACCATTTTGTCCTCTTTTCCTATGAGTTTGACTTTTTTATACTCCATATATAAATTGGGTTATGTGGTGTTTATCTTTCTGTGCCTGGCTTATTTTATTTAACAAGATCTCTTCCAGGCTTATCCATGTTGTCACAAATGACAAAATTACTTTCTTTTTTTAAGGTTGAATAGTATTCCATTGTGTATATACAGCACATTTCCTTTATCCATTCATCCACTGATGGACACTTAATTCCATATCCAGGCTATTGTAAATAGTGCTGCAATAAATGTGAGAGTGCAGGTATCTCTTTGATATACTGATTTCCTTTCCTTTGGATAAATATCCAAGTAGCTGGATTGCTGGATAGTACGATAATTCTATTTTTAGTTTCTTGAGGAACTTCCATGCAGTTTTCCATAATGGCTCTACTAATTTACATTTTCATCAACAATGTAAAAGGGTTCCTTTTTCTCCACATTCTCTCCAACATTTGTCATCTTCCATCTATTTGATAACAGCCATTCTAACAGATGTGAAGTGACATCTCATTGTGGTTTTAATTTGTGTTTTCCTGTTCATTAGTGATTTTGAGCGTTTTTTTAATGTATTTGTTGGCCGTTTGCATGTCTTTTTTTGAGAAATGTCTATTTAGGCTCTTTGTCTATTTTAATATCATGTTATTTGTCTTCTTACTGTTGAGTTGTCTGAGTTCCTTATATATTTTGGATATTAGTCCCTTATCAGATGCATGGTTTGCAAATATATTCTCTCATTCTATGGGTTATCTCTTCGCTCTGTTGATGGTTTCCTTTGCTGTGTGGAAGCTTTTTAGTTTGATTTGATCCTGTCTGTTTTTGGCTTTGGTGCCTGTGCTTCTGTTATCATATCCAAAAACTCTTTGCCCAGATCAATGTCATAGAGCTTTCCCCATATGTTTTATTCTAGTAGTTTTACAGTTTCATGTCTTACATTTAACTCAAATTCACTTTGAATTGATTTTGGCACATGGTGTGAGATCAGTCTTCTGCATGTGAATATCCAGTTTTCCCAGGAATATTTATTAAAGAGACTGTCTTTTGCCTGATTGTGTATTTTTATTGTCATCTTCATCAAAAACCAATTGGTTATGAGTATTTATTTTATTTATTTCTGGGCTTTCTATTCTGTCCCACTGGTTTATGTGTCTGTTTTTATGCCGATGCCATTCGGTTTTGGTTAACGTAGCTTTGTAGTATGTTTTCAATACATGTAGTATGATGCTTCCAGTTTTGTTCTTTTTGCTAAAGATTGCTTTGGCTATTTGGGGTCTTTTGTGGTTCCATGCAAATTTTAGGATTGTTTTTCTGTTCCTGTTAAAAATGTTGATTTTCTATCCTGCGACTTTACTAGGTTTGTTATTAGTTCCAACACCATGTTTTTAAATTGGTGGAAAACCTCTGCACGTTTTTGGAAAGAGCTTGATTTGACAGGTTACACAGATCTGGGTCCCGTTTTGACCCTGCTCCTTATCAGTTGTGTGTGCTTAGGCAAGTTACTAAATCTCTATGCACTTGAGCTTCTTTAGCCATAAAATAAAATTAATAGAGGTATAAATGAAATAATTTAAGGAAAGCACTTGACACAGTAGTAGATACCCAACCAATGTTAGTCCCCACCTCTTCTCTGATTACCAGTCTGATCAGCAGCCTGAGAAAGAACAAGAGGACATTTCCCAAAGCTGATAATAGGTGCTAAAGAAGCCTAAGCTTGGCCAGAGGTTGACACCATGCTCAGGCAGTCATCTATTCTTCCACAGGCTACTCTAAGACAACTTTTATTACTGGAGAGTTTTTTTTTTTTATCTGCATAACAGGACAACCTTAATCACTACACAACTCCTCCCCTTACTCTCCCCTAGCTTCCCCATAGCTTGTTACCCCTACCCCTGCCCCTCAACAACCAGGAGGAGCCCCAAGCTCCTATTCTTTCTGTAGCTCAGGATGCAGCATAAGTGTCAATCATCTGACCCTTCTTTGAGTCTCATATTTTTGGGGCCTCCTGAGCAGGGATATGTAATTAAAATGGTATTTTTCCTTGTATTTATTTGCCTTATGTTAATTTACTTCATAGCCCAGGCAAAGAGCCTAAAAGTGTGGATGGAAGTCTGTTCATATTCCCCTAAACTCTTCGGTTGTTAAGACAACTCATTTCTCTGAAATGATTTTATTGTGGTTGTTCCTGATGATAAGTGAACCTGAATGTTGGGGGTTCCTCTTAGGAAGAGGAAGCCATGCTCCAACATAGGCCCAAGTGATCGATGCTCAGCTTGTTTATGTTCAGACCCTTCGTGGTTTTGAAGGATAGCCTTGGCCTTGGGGTGGGCCAGGCTCTCCACTCTATTTTAGAATTGAATATGACCTTGTGCCATTGTTTTGCTCCTCCTAATCTGGTCTCATACTTCCATCAAACATGAATATTTTCTATTTTCAGCAGAGAAATGAACAATGCAGGGAATATTCTCATTCTTTCTAACATGTAAACAAGCAAAGGAGAAAAGAGCAGGGCTTTCCCCTCATTTCACTCCAGCCACATTGGCCTGTTTTCTGGTGTTTTCTTTGAGGTTCTTTGCTCATACTGAAGTACTTTCCCCTGTCTGGCTTCTCCTATGATTGGATTCTTTTCCTTCAAGCTTGGGTTTAGCGATTAGATCCTCAGAGAAGTCATCCCTGACTTCATGACCTAAAGGAGTGTCAGGGCTTTATTAACATGTCCTAGCACTCAGCTACATCCCTTACTAGTACTTACTCAATCTGAAACTAATTCACTAACTTTGTATATGAAAGTGCTGATTTTTACGCATGTGTTTGCAAAGAGAGACCGGAATCCATGTATGTGGCATTCTGCCCCATCCACCCAGGTGCCATGCTGCAGCCTAGAGAAAAAGCTGGGGTCCAGAGTGGCTCCCAGCCATTTCGGAGATATTATGGAATAGATGCTGCATGGATTCAGACTGAGTTGACTCAGGAAGTATGAGTTAGTATGCTTTCATTTTAGATTCAGTACTTTTTGATAAACCTAGAAAGAAACGAGTGAGAGGCTTTTATAGCAATTCATATACACCCATGGATTATTTTGCCAGAGTCATATTTTAAAAATACAGTTTTGGTTATGTTCATTGTTGAGCTGCAAATCCTTGGTTATTTTCCATCTCTGAAAAACCACGTGTGAGACTCACTCCCCCTACATGTGGCAGTCAGCTTGCTGCTCCCTGGATGTCCCTGCCTCCCCTCCTCTGTCTCTTTGCACATGGTCTGCTATTTCCCAGAGGAGCCTTCCTCCCATTTCCATTCGGTGAAATCTGTTTGTCTTCTAGTGCCCATTTTAAACACAGCAACTCTTTATAGTCTCCCTGATCCTCCAGCTGGGAAATGAGGTGTTCCTAATCTGTGCTCTCACAGGAAAAGCAAAAAGATAAAATGTATTGAGTTTGACTACACATCAGGCACTGCTCTAGTTTTAGATATGTTCACAGATCTAATTTCCAAAACAACCCCATGAGGGAGGAACCAAGGAGAACACCGAGGCACAAAGAGATGAAATAAATGTGTCACCCAGCTAGTAAGTGAAGGGCTCATGATTAAAGCCCAGAGAATCTGGGTCCTTAATGATTACCCTTTTTTGGGGCTTCTTGGTAAGGTTTTCATTGCCTTTTCTGCCTAGCTTATGGGATTTTTGAGGGTCTGGACTTTGCCTTGTTCATCTTTATTTTTCAAAAGCATGCAATAATGGGGGGGCTTATACCAGATGATCACTAAGTACTGCTTAAATGAATACATTAATTAATATTCAACCTGGGAAAATCTTAGTTAAACTTTTCAAAATCACATGAAGTATTCAGTCTTCATGTCAAATATTCTATTGCTCAGGCTGATTCATTTTCTTTCTCCCCCAGGCAAGCTTTCCCACTTCTGCCCAGACTTGGTATTCAGAAGCTCAGACAATGAAGCTCAGCCAGTGTAATAATGGGGGAACAGGGACAAAGGGGTGGGGGTGGTCCCCTTTGACTTCTCTGAAGGAGAGCAGGGACTTTGCTTTGAGGGGATGGTGGTGGGGTTCAACAGAGTTCTTGCTGTTGATCTGCTCCTCCTAATCTGGTCTCATACTTCCAAGAAGTAATGAGTATTTTCTATTTTCAGTAGAAGTCTTAATGTTTGGGTCCTCCCAAAATTTTTATGTTGAAACCTCCCCCAACTCCTTCATTGCAGTGGTATTAGAAGGTGGAGCATTTAGGAGGTAATTAGGTCATGGGGGCAGAGCCCTCGTGAATGGGATTAGTGCTTTATAAAAGAGCTCTCAAGTGTTAGCACACCCCATCTGCCATATGAAGACACAACCAGAAGGTGCCATCTGTGAGGAACAGGACAGGCCCTCATCAAACACCAAATCTGCCAGTACCTGGGTTATTTTGGTTCTTTTGCTTTCCTATTTTACGTCTCTACTCCCCTACTGTGTTTCCTGGAATTGCCTCCCAAATGCATACTTGCATTCAAATGGTGGTCTTAGGGTCTGCTTCTGGGAGTACCCCAAAAGTCTGAAGAATGACATCACTGTCATGGTCTGTGTTATGCTCAAGAAATGTTGATTGGGAGATAAGTACTTCTGATGGGAGCTCATTAGTAGGAATGGATGGCATGGGAGGGTGAGAAGAAACGGAGCCTAAAGTCAAGGAGAGGAAAAGGTCAAGGGGTTTGTTCATTAAGTCAGTGCTGTGAGAGGTTTGGGAGCATGGAGAAGTAATTTGAGCTGTGTAGAGGACAGGAAGTCTGCAACCAAATATTGCCTCCTGGGAAATCATGAAATCTGACTGAAACAGTCATCCATAAGAACTTTTTCTTGTTTCATGCCCTTTCTTCTTAGGGAGTTTGTATATTCCCTAAGAAGGGAGATATAAAGCATCTTGAAAAACATTAAGAAGTAAACCATTGTGTAATGCCGTTAGTTTTGAAGAGCAAGAATCCTATTTTCTCATTTCCTTTGGAAATCTAATTGAATATTCTTTATGAAAAATTGCTTGAGGAAAGCACTTAAAATGTATTGCTATCCGCTTTGCTCCTGTTTTTTTTTTTTTTTGGTCATTATTTACGTATGTGGAAAGCATATAGATTAAGATGATGACCTTGTAGCTGACAAGTGAAATTGTATTATGATTGTTTTGGTGTGCTCCATTGAATGTGCTGTTGTCTTCACTATGAAAGACATACTTAGGCCTAAATAATTGCCTAAAAGTCTCGAGATCTTTTGACATAAAATGACAAAATCTTTTGCTAGGTGATCTAGTAAGACGAAGGATAATGTCAGTTCAACAAAAATCAATTGCTATGAGACTGAGTTTGTCTACTTTGATGTTACTTTTCTTTTCTGCTGGGAAGAGGAGCAGATATTGTACCAAAACTAAGGATGGAGAAAGCACTTGTGGGGGGGCGGTTCTTCTGTCTTCTTCCATGCAGACCTCTCCCGGAGCCTCTTCCTCCATGTGTCTGCGATAGGAGCCCAGGATGCAAGGTGCCTAAGGGAAGGACAGTCTTTGTGTAGCTCTCCCTGGGGAAGGAGGCAGGCATG
Source organism: Cacajao melanocephalus (assembly GCA_963573385.1). Classification (NCBI taxonomy): domain Eukaryota; kingdom Metazoa; phylum Chordata; class Mammalia; order Primates; family Pitheciidae; genus Cacajao; species Cacajao melanocephalus. Next base: position 29,470 of record CAUYLG010006964.1, on the reverse strand, counting down.
GGGACAGGGAGAGAAGTATGTGTGAGAAGATAATGCATACTTCTTCTCATGCTAGGGAAGGGGAAGGGAGGAAAGGCAAGAATGGGGAAAACGGGGAGTTACACAGGAGGGTTTATAAAATGGGATGTTTGCTTTGGGTTGGAATGGTAAGAATGCATACAGCTCTGCAGTACATGCTGTGCCCAGGAGGGTACATTTTATTTGGAAGAGCTTAAAGAATGTGAGGAGGGCCACCATGTGTAGAGAATGGGCCAATTTGGAGTGATTTCTACAAACCCAAGTCAAGTGAATTACCAGTAAGGCTGACGGCGCTGCCTGGTACATATTACAGTGAGACTTTTAAGGTGAAGCTGGAGAAACTATACCCAAAAGACCTTATCTGTGCCATGACTGGGGTATCTCAGAACAAGCTCTGGCTTAGAGAGAAGCAAAGAGGACAGAATGAGAGGCAAGCAAAAATTACTGAGAACCCTCCCCAACACTTGCCTTAAGTTGATCCCATCTCAGAAGAGTCAGAGCATGTCAGCAAAATGTACAGGTGAGAAAATGTGTGCTGGGTCACCAAGGCAATGATCTAGGGAGGAGAAACTCAAGTACAGAATGATCTGGCCCACATTGGTACCTTTTCTACATGGCAGTAGAAAAGATAGAGAGAAAGCTATAAAATCCAACACAAGATGGACTTGGTCAGGATGCACGCAACCCTGAAGTGTGATGAGTGTGTACGTTGCCTTCCCAGAGCTGGCCATGGGCTGTGAAGCTCTGCCACCAGGGGAGAGGGAGGGGAAAGATGTGCCCCAGGGGTGCAGTCTTTGAAGGATTACAGGAGACGCTGGGTGGAAGACAGGAGCAGGAGTCCCTGGATATTAAACTTTGTACCCATGTTTCTGGGTACCATTTTTTTTCTACACAAGTGATAATCCAGTAATAATATGTACACGACAAACCTGGAGAAACTGTTGGAATTTCTGAATCCATCCGCCAGCTCTTCCTCTACTGCTCATCTTTCTCCCATCACCCAGAGCATGCTTTCCACACCTCCCACACCCTCTGCCTGGCTGGTTCCTCCTCTATAACTTAGCTTGGACTTCTCCTTCTGGAAGCCTGGACTCTCATGTCTTCACATTTCAGCCTTGATGCCATTATGCATGAGATGGACATTCTGAATTTCAATGTCTGTTACCTTTTATAAATCTTGAGTCGCTTTAGACTAAGGCAGTGTCTTCATCAATGTTTGCTTCCCAGTGCTTTATTGCATAGCAAATGCTCAACAAATGTTTCCTTTGAACTGCATCTAACTACATGAGATCTTCCTTTATGTAGTTTTCATTTCTTCTTTGCTCAATAGAAGAAATCACTCTTCAAAGTGTTTCTTGTGACCAGACGCAGTGGCTCATGCCTGTTATCCCAGCACTTTTGGGAGGCCGAGGTGGGCGGATCACTTGAGGTCAGGAGTTTGAGACTAGCTGACCAACATAGTGAAACCCTGTTTCTACTAAAAATGCAAAATTAGCCAGGCATGGTGGCACATGCCTGTAATCTCAGCTACTCAAGTGGCTGAGGCAGGAGAATCACTTGAACCCAGGAGGCGGAGGTTGCAGTGAGACAAGATCATGCCATTGCACTCCAGCCTGGATGACAGAGCAAGACTCCTTCTCAAAAAAAAAAAAAAGTTTCTTGTGTCCATCATTTTTTTTAATACATTAAGCATGATTGTGATCTCAATGTGCATTGAGAGAAGGAGCCAGGTGGATCACTTCACCCAGACACCAATTCTTTCATTTGTCTCAGACTGGTGAATTGCCAAAAAGCTCTTCCCTGAAACGTTTGACAGTGACTTCCCCAGTGCTGAATTACACATGCAGCTTCTGCCTGGAACTTCACAGTCATGCCTGACAAATAACTGAGGCCCTAGGGGTGAAACTCAGGCATCGGTAGTTTTTAAAGCTTCTCAAGTTATTCTGAGGTGCAACCAAGGTTAAGAAGCTCTATTTAGACTTAAGTCCCTTTGGTTTGCCCAAGATTGTTTCTCAGATGGTACAGTGAGATTCTTTTTCTTTTCTGAAGTATTGAGACCATTTCAGAAGAGAAGCGTAATGATCTTGGTGTTCCACATGTCCTGATGGTAGATGCTCTCCCATGATTCCCACTGGATACAGCATCTGCTTTTGTCTCCTGTGGCTATGTGGTGGTGAGCCTCATTAATGCTGGAAGACAGCCTGGACCCAGGACTTCCTTATTGGGAAGGTTGTGTCAGGACTGGTCTCTGCTATTTACGATGCAAAGATGCCAGTGTCACCAAGCTTTGTGCTGAAACTTCACGCTATGTTGGGACTCTGACAAAATGAAATGCCAGTATTTTCCTCCTCAAATTTGTTCTCTACTTTTTGTGAGTATTACTGAACAGTGTGAGGCTAAAATAGCTGAATTTAGTTTTCTGTCTCTGATAAAAAAAAATCTTAAGCTGGTATGAGATTTGAGTCTCCTTCAGGCTTACTGTCAGCTCACAGCACTGTATTTCTCTCCTAAGTAGTCACGATTGCAAGTCTTATTGTACACACATAACAAATTAACTCCATGATCATCCACATGACTTTTAAAATGAATACAGACTACAGAAATAGAGGAACTTGTCAGATACTTGAAAATCAATGCCATAAGCTTCCCAGTTTCTTGCTGTATGCTCTAACATGGCTGCATCAAAATTGTCAAATCGGCGAAAACGGACAAATCTCAGCTGCCCTTGTGCTTGAAAGACAATGTGGGCTTTGGAATCACACAGACCTGGGCATCAGGCTAGATTTTTCACTTACCACTAGCAAAAGGAAAGCTTCTTAAGCGCTTTTTAAAGGTCAGTAGAAAATGGGGTCGCCCTAGCTCTGCTGAGCCTGCCCTTTTTGGAATGCTCTCGTTACAATGAGGGGGCCTCATTTCCCTGCTGCTGCCCAGGCGGACTCCCCTCCTCTAGTCCCTCTAACATTAGAGAGAGCCGGGTGCACGTTGCTATTCCATTCCCGGAACTAATGTCACATAGCCACCAAGTTAGCACTTTGAAATTGAGATCTGAGGCCATAGTTCAGTTCTAGGCCTGCTCTACCAGTTCACGGGGCTGGTGTTTCTATTTCATGCACGCCAACACTCTTTTTATCTCTGAGTCTATCTTTTCCTTAGATCTTATTCCAGCTCCTATAAAATATTTCCAGGCAACCCTATCAGCTAATTGTCTTCCTTCTTTCTCCTTACGTCTGTTTTAGACTGAAGCTTCCTATTGAGCCACATCTTTGCAGGGAACTCACAGCGCCCATCCATGGCTAGTTATAGTGAACCTGGGGAAGCCATATAAAGTAATGGTCAATAACAGGCCCAAGGGCTGACCATCTCTATTCTCAGCTCTACTCCTCAGTGGCTGTGTGACCTTGGGTCAGTGAGCTGACCTTTTCAGTGTCTTCATTTGCAAATTGAAGATTATAATAACAGTGCCTTTCCTGTAGGATCCTTCGAGAATTAAAGGTGTTTCATATAAGCAAAGTGTTTAGTGCAGTTCCTATCTCCCAGCAAGACCTGCCACCCTTTCAGACCAGAGGCACCCACTATGGCCACACAATTGTCAACATTATTTGTACACAGCAGACAGATAAAAATGTTTGATGAAAGCGTAACTTTTTAGCTGGGAGGGATCAGAGGATTATTGTGTCCAGTGCTTCCATTACGGAAGAGAGCAGAGGCCGAGATGTTGAATATAATGCAAGGTCACTGTTAAAAGATAAACAGAGTCACAATAAAATTTTTAAGAGTTTATTTAAGCAAACATTGATTCATGGATCAGGCAGCACCAAATAGAAACTGAGGGAGTGGGGAGAAGGTTTTTATAGGGTGAACACAGAAGTAAGCCAAAGAAAACATTTGATTGGTTATATATGTATAGTTGCCTTGTTTGGTTTATCCTGTTGGGAAATCCCAAGTTAAACAATTATAGGTTAGTTGGTGGCTTCCAATTGATTGATCTTAAGTTTCACTTTTCTCTGAGGTGGGCCTTATAAGAAATAGCCCAAGTTAAGTTGTAGTTGTAGTTGCAGATCAAGCAAAGTTAAGCTCACTTTCTAGGTCTAAATGGCTTCATGTGCGAGGGGATTTCCCCAAGCCTGTTCTTCACTTTATTTTAACATCACACGGTGGCAATGCTAAGGTAAAAACTTGAGCTTTCCTCGCGAGACGGTTAATTTTATGTGTCAACTTGACTGGATCACGAGATGGCCAGATATTTGGTTAAACATTATTTCTGGTTGTGTCTGTGGGGCCGTTTCCAGAAGAAATTAGCATTTGGATGGGTAGACCAAGGAAATGAATTGTCTTTTGTTGGTGTGGGTGGGCATGATCTAATCCACTGAGGGCCAGAATAGAGCAAAAAGGTAGATCAGGGGAGTTCATGATACCCGACTGCTTGAGCTGGGACACTGATCTCCTATCTTTAACACTCCTGGTTCTTCGTCCTACAGACCAGACTAGAATCTACACCATCGGCTCTCTGGCTCTCAGGCCTTCAAACTCCTCAGGCCTACTCCACCAGCTTTTCTGGGTGTCCAGCTTGCCAATGGCATATCATAGGACTTCTCAGCCTCAATCATCGTGTGAGCAAATACCTTATAATAAATCTCTTAGATATCTTACTGGTTCTGTTTCTCTGGAGAACTATGACTAATCCTGGTATACCTAGCATTCACATTAAGGCATAGCTTGCCTGCCTGTCATCCCAGGAAAGCCATCATTACACACCCAGCGGGACAGCAACCTCCTATCATTGCTCAAACTTCCATGAAATCCAATGAACAATTATTCCCGTCCTCCCCTCTGATTCTAAGCACTTCATACTCACCCCAGTTGCCATGCTATTTTATTGTTTGCTGGCTTACAGCATCTGTTTCATCACCTGGAATATCTTCAGGACAGGGACTATTTCTCATTGCTCTGTCACTGGCCCAGTAGAGGGACTGGCATAAGGAGAAAAGTTAATAAATAGCTGTTCAACAAGGGGCACCATACCCGCAAGTTGGGGTAGGGTAAGACAAGAATTTATAAACTTAATGAATAATTCAAATAACAAAGCAGAACGGGCTCAGTGCTGCTCAGGAGGTGCCGATGGTTCAGGAGTTCCAGTGAGGCCTTCGGTTTCTCTCAGATTGGCGGTTCTCTTTCTCTCTGTGTTGTTTCTGCATTGGCACTGAGCCCTTGGGCATTGCTGTCCTGTTACCTCGGGATGTAGTAGAAACAAATGGCCGCTGGTTAAGCCCTCAGCTGTCAGGTGGCCGAGCAGCTGCTCAGGAGGGCTGCCAGGTAGTGTCTGTGCCAGGTGAGGGCCTGGAGAGGAGAGGACATGGCGCCCACAGAAAGGCTTATTTTTAAGGGGCCTGTTCCTCCCTGGCATTTTTCATTGTCTACAGAAAGGTTGGTTGCTAACACTCTTGGTGACCATTTATTGAGTGGATTAATAACATCTCAGTTAACCAAGCAGGCTAGGAGGCAGAGGTCTTCTGGTAAGGACCTTCTTCAGCTAATAGAAGGAATATTCACCAGTGTGGGGCCCCGTCCGGCAAAGCTCCCCTTTACAGGCACAACTGTTCCGGTTAATGTTTCAATCTTATATTTACTTTACTTTCTCAACTTATCATCTCTTCAGTCTTTTGAAACATCATCAAAATATTTTTAAAGGCTTCATAAAAGTACAACTTTGGCTTGCCTTTGATGACTTTGAAGTAACAGAATCTTCTTGAGAGAAGCCAATATCATTCCTCGGTAGATAGGAAGAGAAAACAAAAACATTGATTAGAAAGTAAGCAGTTGCAGTAGCTCCAGAGCACAATGGGGGGACTGTTAACACAAAGACCAGTTAGACTGTAAATATCAAGTTGCCTCCTAATCCCTTTGCCTGGCCTGGTTGAATAAACAAAATTGAAAAGGTGAAATTATTTTTCCCCTTGAAATCAGAGTTTGAAGCGTAGCCAGCAGAAAACTCCAGAAATCATTGATAAATGTGCTTAGTATATCTTTTATCAACCTAATCTGCTATCCGAAACAGAGATTGGGCCATGTCCACTGTAACTCCAGAAGCTGTTTTCTTTTCTCTGTAGTAGGTAGATAAAAAGCTCTCCATGGTGCCTCTTTGGGGGGTTTAGCTTTCTCAAGCTCCACACTGGGCAGGAAGTTATGTCCTGGTGGTGTAGATCAGTTGAGGATGTTCCTTGTCTAGATGCTGCATATTTGGGCATGAGGAAATTTACCAAACTGCCGTTAGAAAGTAAAAGCATGTTTCCTATTATACTGTAGTAAATTCCAAAATACCCTGTGGTTCAATTTTTGGATATATTTATTCTTGTTTCCTTTGGGTTCTCTAAAGAACCTAAAACTTGCCACAAATTAAGCACTGACACCATGGCAGCTAAGGCTATGACAACATAGTCACCTAAGTCTATGACTTAAGGTGTCTTTGGACGATGGTTATAGCTCTAGAAGAAGGATGGGGCTGATTCGGAAGTTTCTGGCTGGAATGAAGAATTGTTCCTGCAATCTCTTGGCCTCTTCAGGGACTAAGCCTTATCTCTCATTTAAATTCTGCTGTCTAACACAAAGCTTGGTCCTGAGGAAGCATTCACTAATCCCAAATGTGCAGAGATGCCTCTTCTCTGTGAACATGGGATGGCCAAATGGACTACACTCTGGAGTCATTAATAAGAGAAATCTTCAGACCTAGGTGCTCAGCTCAGCTATGAGAGTAACTTTGGGCAACTCATTGAACTCTTCTGAGCCAAAGTTTTCTAATCTGTAAATTAGGAATAATAACACTTAGCCTGCAGGGTTATCATGGGAGAGAAATAAAATAAGGAAGGTATTTGATGTCTGAGCACTAAGGGCTCAATCTGTGTTCCTTTCTCTTCCCCTTTCATTTTCACTGGTGATCCCTTTCCATCTTCTGCTCTGCTTACCCCCTCGTGAGAGATTGGGCTGTGTTAGCTATAGCTTTTCCCGTTCGAGGTTTAAAATGCCAGCTGCCCCAAATGACTCTGGCTTGTCTACAGCACACACATTCATAAGGCACTGGATGATTCAGAGAGAAGTTTCTGTGCTTTGCAGGCAGCCAAGAGATCCAGTTACCCAGATTTCAGTACACCATGCTTATACAGTGTTGTACATTTTTATGTTAGCTTGTATTTCAGAATTGATTTAAAAAAAAAAAATAGGAAGGCAAGATCCCGGCCAACTGAAACTATCATATTACGACTCATACATCCAAAAATCTATTTTTTAAACTACAGTTCTGACATCTGAAAAATAAATCTTGCTCTCAGGAAATGTATAGCCACTTTGTAGATTTCAGAGATGCAGATGTGGATGACGTATGGCAAGGATTGCAGGCCCGCCACTCTGCCCCGCCCTTCTACGCTGCTGAGGGATGTCCAGGATGCTGTCCACTGTCTGGCTGTCACACTGCCACTCTCAAGGTGATATCCCATGCCAAGGAAGCTTCTTTAATTTCAAACTCTTAGCTGGAAATATAACAAGTATTTCTGGTGACTCCTCATCATATTTTATAAAGTACACTATTATTTAATTATTCAAAATTCCTTGGTAACCTCAACCAGTGTGATAGTAACCATCCCATTCTTTTAAAATTATTATTATTATTTTAGAGACAGGGTCTCACTCTGTTGCCTAGGCTGTAATGCAGTGGCACAATGATAGCTCACTGCAGCCTTGAACTCCTAGGTTCGAGGTATCTCCTCGCCCGAGCCTCCCTAGTAGCTGGGACTGCAGGCATGCACCACCATGCCCAGCTATTTAAAACATTTTTTTGTAGAGACAGGATCTCACTATGTAATTCAGAAGAGTCTCAACTTTTTGGCCTCAAGCAATCCTCCTGCCTTGGCCTCTCAAAACACTGGCATTACAGGCATGAGCCACTGCACCTGCACCCCTCCTCAATTGTTTAAAAATAATCCAGGACAGGAAATTTGACAGGTTGAAATATAACAGATGAATATAACAAATGAGTCTTTTTGCCTTAAGGGAATGTTGGGTTGGGCTGGTGGATGGGTAAGGGTATTTGAACAGCCTTCCAAGGACCCAGTAAATGCTTGAGTGCAGAAGAAAGTTGCTAAAATGACATGCATATTAGCCACCTCTAACAGAAGGACAGGAGAACACTTGTCCTCTCAGTGTGCTCTGAAGCGCATGACATTTGTACACATGTTTGTATAGGTATTATTCTGTTTTACAGTATAGGCTTGACATTTCAAAGTGCACAGCACATTTTGTTTATTTCTTTAAAGAATTATCATTACTCGTATATTATCTGGTGACTATCAGCTCTCTAAATAAATGTAAATTCTCAAAGACTCTTACTTAAATGACACTGACAAACTGATATTTGAAGTTTTCAGGATTGTTCCAGGATTTCAGCAGAAGGATATGTCGCAGCTGCAGCTATAAAACTTATTTACATTCAACTGCCCCAATGTATATATTATAGCTACATTTTTTTCAGGGCATTACATGCTGATAAATGGATGGCATTCCCACAGGCTATTTGTCAAGTTTTATGTTTTGGGCAAAAGGGTGCTACATTATCATTTTAGTTGTGAACACAAAACATTCAAAATCAGAGTCTAACAGGGTTTGCTTTATAGGATGCACACATATGTCTCAGGTTCATTAGTCTTGGGAGTTTATCAGCACACATCATAAAAAGTTCCTGAGTGGTACTAATGCCAATCTAATGGAATCTGAAGTACACAAGGTGGTAATGTTCGTAGTGCAATGTTAGAATAATGTTCAATGAACAGCTAGATACATAAAGTTTAATTAGTCAGCGAACAAGCCTTTCAAGCTCTAAACAACTTAATTACTTGCTGGCTATCAGTCTAATAATTGCTTTCTAAGAAATACTCCCCTGAGGGAAGATGTGCAGGTGATTATAACAACAATAAAAACAGCCCTGCAGAATTTTTGAAACTTTAAGCTTCCCACCCTGAGTAGGAGTTCTTTGTCCCCCATCCCCAACCCTACACTCTTCCCTCTTACTGTATCCTGTGAAGGTTCTGGCCTTCTCATTGAAGACCACTTTTTAACTGCTCCATCATTCATTCATTCATTCATTCATTCACACATTCACTTAACAGACATTTATTGAGCATCTACCACGTGCCAAACTCCCTGGTCCGATGCTGTGGGATTTACAGTGCAATGTAGGTCCTATTAAGTCATCCAGTCTGGTGGCTGCTCAGCTTCCTCTTCCTGTGTCCATTACCAAGTATGAAGGACACCACAAAGGTCAAGTGGAGAATGGATGATTTTGCATTGCTGCTTTGAGCCTGAAATACCCTGAAATATCTCATACTGCAAACCTGTGTTCTCTCCGTGGCTCTCAACTTCCCAACCTCAGGGCCACAGACCAGGCAGGGACCAAGAGAAGCTAGCATGACCTCCAGTGCCCCAGGAGCCAGGTAGCCTTCCAATTTCCAATTCAGAGCCCAGCTCCCAGTTACACTAAACACTGAGCCCAACATCAAGTAGGATCACTTCAGACCTATGCTATCTAGGTTAAACTGGCTTAGGAAATTCTTTTACACAGTACTCAGTAAAACTGTTTGCAACTCTTAGAGGAAATAACCTGAACTATACTGAAGGGCTAATGACATGTAACTGGGTTCTCCTGGCCTATCAGGCAACTTTATATGCCAATTAGAAAAAGCAAAGGGCTCCCCTCCGGGCAAATAAATTAGAAACATGTGCCGCATTTGGGGTGGGCGTATGCAGCCTCTTGGATGCAGACCAGCCTGCTGTCCATGTGCTGGACTCCAGCCCGCCTTCTCTTCTGCTGATACCTCTTGCAGCACAGAAACTGCACCCCCTGGGTGGCAGTCCTGGCTTCTTTCACTTTAGTGGGAAACATTGCTCCAGAAGATAGAGTGAGTCTTGGAAGTGCTATGTTCTCTCAGCCTCACCAGGTCTCTCTTCCAGGAACACCACACCCACACTCAGCCGACACCCATTGTCTCAACTCCAGGGTCATTGCTCCTGGGGGCTTTGCCCAGCGTGCCTACACTGGTTTTACTGGGCCTCCCATGCGATCCTGCACTTACCTCTCCCTCAGCCCACAGCACTTTCTGTTCCAACAGGGATTTCTATTGGCAGGTTTCCTTCCTGTGTGTAGCACTGATCCTCTGAGGACAGAGATGGTCTACTTAACGTTGGTTCTATCACTCTCAGCTGATCATCTTGTTTCTTACTGGAACAATAGAAACAGCTAAGATAGAGCTTACAGATGCCTCTTGAAATTTTTTAAGAGACAGGGTCTAGGCTGCGCACTGTGGCCCACGCCTGTAATCCCAGCACTTTGGGAGGCCAAGGCAGGCAGATCACCTGAGGTCAAGAGTTCCAGATCAGTCTGGCCAACATGGTGAAAGCCTGTCTCTACTAAAAATACAAAAATGAGCTAGGCGTAGCTGGCGCCTGTAATCCCAGCTACTTGAGAGGCTGAGTCAGGAGAATCGCTTGAACCCAGGAGACAGAGGTTGCCGTGAGCCGAGATCGCGCCATTGCACTCCAGCCTGGGCAACAAGAGCAAAACTCTGTCACAAAAAAAAAAAAAAAAAAAAAGAGATAGGGCCTGGCTATGCTGCTCAGACTGGAGTGCAGTGTCTGTCACAGGCAGGATCCCATTACTGATCAGTATGGGAATTTTGACTTGCCCTGGTTTTGACCTGAGCTGGTTCACCCCTTTTTAGGCAACCTTGTGGTCTCTGCTCCTGAGAAGTCACCATATTGATGCCAAACCTAGTGTAGATACTTGATTGGCATAGCACACCACAGCACAGAACTTCTGGGCTCAAGCAAGTGTTGGGCTTCAGTCTCCTAAGCAGCTGGGGCTACAGGTGTGTGCCACCATGCCCAGCAGAACTCATACATGCTTCTACGACCAAACATACTACCCATCTGCAACTGTATTCTGCCTTTTCTCCCAGTACTATGAAAGCATGGGTGTATGCATGGCCACACCCTGTCATCTACCACAGGACATCATTCCCCAAATCACCCTTACCTATGAATCATCAGGTTTTTTCCTTATCCCCATCAGAATAATGGAATACTAATAATAACACTTCACTCATCTTACTAAAAAAAAAATCTATCTCCCGCGACTGTCCAATTTCTGTTGCGTTTTACAGCAAAATTGCTTTAAAGAACTCTGTGTACTCTGTCTATACTTCCCCTCTTCCCATTCTCTCTTGGACAGGTTCTCATCCCCACCACTCCGTGGACACTGCTCTCACCGAGGCCACGGTGGCCTCTATGTTGCCAGAGCCAGCGTTCCATTCTCAGTCTTCATCATGTCGATCTACTGGCAACATTTATTAGGGACCTCCCATGCTGCAGAGCTTGGCTCACATGAACTTCTCAGCGTCTCCCCTCCTCCACCAAATCCCACATCTTCATTGTCTTGTCTTCTGTTATTATTAAGTAGGAAATGACCTGATAAAAGGTCTCACAGCCCCTGTTTGACCTTCATGAAATTATATAGATGTGTGTGTGTGTGTGTGTGTCAGAGGATGTCACTTTTTTGCCCCAAGCCCTCTAATGGCTTTTCCTTCTCAGGGGAGAAGGGCAGGCAGGATGTTAATGTTCCTAATGGCCCTAAGCTTCACTTTAATCCATGTCCCTACCTTCTGACCTCATTTCCTACTAGTCTTCCTCCTGATCACTTCATTTCAGCCATCGTGGACTCCATGACACCTCCACTATCCCACTCACTAGATAGAAAACTCACAGACCTCAGGATATTTGCTTTTGTTGCCTGGAACTTCTTCCTCAGATACAGACAACTTATTCCTTCACTTAGTTCAGATCTGTTTAAATGTCATCTTTATAGGAGAGGCCTTTCATGACATCCTAAATCAAATATCTCTCTGTTACTCTCTATCCCCTTTCCTTACCTTGTTTTGTGCATATTTCTTTATATCATATACTTATTTGTTTATTGTTACTCTCTGCTCACTAGAATGTAAGTTCCATGAGGTCAGGGACTTTTGCTCTTGTGTTAATGCTGTTAGAATTGTGTCTGACACACATAGATATTCCTAAGTATTTACCGAATGGAAAATGAATCTCCAGTTTCTCATTGAGTATTGTGTTCACTTTATATGACTAATTCTATTCGGTAAAAGCTTTGGGATTATTAAAGTGCCCTGAGTAGGCCGTGACTTGGGAGAGGGCTTTTAACAGTAAGGATTGCTTTGGAGCTTCAGGCTTGTCAATTGATGCATTTATCGCACATCCTTCCCCAGTGGTCTAAGCACAAGAATGTGGGAATGAAGACCCAGAGCTGATCAGGGAGTGACAGGATGGCTGGAACTTTCATACTATGTGACACTGGCTGGGGCTGGCTCGAGGGTTTGCTCCTAGAAATGTGGTTAAAAGCCAACCCCAATCCAGTCCCAGGTGTTTCAATCGCTCACCCCATCTCCTGAGCTGACTTCCCTTTTATTTTAGGCTGAGCTGTAGGTTTGCATTCAGCAGCATCCAGCTGAGGTTTTGTAATCAACAGTGAAGGTGAAGAGCCTGAGCAAACTTGCAGGGACAACAGAAGGCAGGCTAATGGCACCGGGGACTCAGAAGGTCCCAGTAACCGGAAAAGACAGCAGAACAGCAAATAACCCCTAGGTTGGTAGCATCCGCAGAACCAGGGTATAACCTTCTCATCTTTCAGTGGTGCAAAGGACCAAAGCCAACGATGTCCTTGAAAAGTTTAGGAAAGGGTTGCAGCCTGAGAGCATCACAATTTTGGATGTTTACCGTCCAGGGGAGTAGAGGCCGCGAAAATTGCATTTAACAGGCAGAGCTCTTTGGCAGGTTTACCTACATTTGAGTTGAATTTCTCTTTGGGTAGAATTCGCTTTTTATTTTTCCCCTCTCTAGCGCTTGTAGCAAACTGGTTTCCCTTGCATGTTACTATTGTCAATTACCTTCGGAGTTTCTTTGTCACATAGCACCGGTGCTGGAAAAGACCTGAGAAGGATTCTTGCCCAAACCCCTTCTTCTGTAGGTAAGGTAGCAGAAGTTCAGCAAAGTGAAGCACTCACTCTGTAGCCTGTAAGTGACGACAGTTAGGAATGGTCCATGGGCCTTTTGATGACTATATTAGCCCTATCTGTCACCCAGGGATGAAGCCGCACTTAGATATAAAGTGTCTTTGCTTGAAAGCCAAGGCCAGGCATACTCTTCAGCTTCTACCACCTTTCCTCATCTTGCTCCACCTTCAGCCCCAAGCCCCTAGAGCCCTGATTATGGTCCTTGGCCTGAGGCCCAACATTGCCCTCCTTTCCTGGCTCCTTGTCAGGAAAGCACAGAGTTCAATCTCTGCCTCTCCAACCTTCACCCTGGGAAAATTCCTTCATCTCTGTTTCCTCTTTGAAAAATGGGGGATAGTGCTACTAACCTTGTGGGGTTGCTGTGCTGCTGTCCGCATGAAATGAAGGGAGAAGATTTCCTATGACTTTGTAGATAAATACCAGGCAGCGTCTCCCCTCCTCCACCAAATCCCACGTCTTCATTGTCTTGCCTTCTGTTATTATTAAGTAGGAAATGACTGTGATAAAAGGACTCACAGCCTCTGTTTGACCTTCAGCAAGGTGCAAGTAAGTGATAAAGCTTAATGTGTTTGAACAGCCAGAGACGGTTGAGGCCCCTTAGCAGAAAGAGTTGGCTGTCTTTCCCCAAAGCCCTGCAGTACCAAGCAAGCCTTGAGCTTCCCCAAGCCCTGCTGTGACCTGCCAGCTATCTGAAAGAAGTCCAGGAGAGGGGATGCCGCCAGCTTCATCTCTGAGTTCCCTATTCCCTCTGCATCTGTGATGACAAACAGCCTATATCCACCTCTCCTTCATGCTCCCACCCATTCATTACTGCAGAGGTGTCCAGAAAATTTGTCCAAAAGTTTAATATGGGCATAAAAGATTACTAAGAAAGGTTTTTCAATGAAATGCTAGATGTGTTCTATGAGATTATTTGATTCTACACAGTCTGTGTTCTCATTGTCTTTGAGTTACTTTATACCTCTGTAAATTGTGGAAAACTCATAGTAATTCCAATGATTCTCTTCAATAGAGATGATGCAAATGAATCTTGTCCAGGTGGAGGGGTGATTGACTCTCATCTGGGTGAGAGGCTGGTTTTCTATCTATTAGCAAACTTATTTTAACATTCCTGGTTGCCTAAATATGTTCATTGGATCTTCTTTGGAATCATTAAAAAAATATTATAGTGATTTTATCATGAGTTAACGAGTAGAATAAAATCTTGGACATGGGTTCATTAAATATTTTAAAGATACTCATGATTTTACCTTTCCACAAAGTTGTTCTTTGCAGGGTGCGGTGGCTCACGCCTGTAATTCCAACACTTTAGGAGGCCGATGCAGGCGGATCACCTGAGGTCAAAAGTTCAAGACCAGCCTGGCTAACTTGGTGAAACCCCATCTCTACTAAAAGCACAAAAATTAGCTGGGCATGGTGGCACACATCTGTAATCCTAGCTACTAGGGAGGCTGAGGCAGGGGAATCACTTGAACCTGGCAGGCAGAGCAGTGAGCTGAGATGGCACCACTGCACTCCAGCCTGGGCAACAGAGTGAGACTCTGTCTCGAAAAGAAAAAAAAGTTATCCTTTGACATTAGGGACCTCCCATGCTGCAGAGCTTGGTTCACATGAACTTCTCAGAGGGACCCTCCTTGGTTTCTTTCACTGAGTCCCAGAAGCTGTTATTGTCCCTACAACACTTTAGGTCCATGGCTTCATCCTAGCATCTTGGTTTCTACATCACATCCCCAACAGACCATCATCCCTAAGAGCATTGATCCCTTGGTGGAATCCTGCATGCCCTCATAGCTCCTAGCCCCATGCTTTGCATAGGATAGATACAGTATTGAGTCAACACTTTTTTTTGCCTTGCCAAGTCTTAGACATCTTGAAATCCTTGAATTAGTTCCTGATTGCTAAATATGGACTAGACATTCAAGTGTTAGTTTGGGTTAAAAAAAATAATAAATAATACATGAAAAAAATGCCTAGCCCTTGAATATTGTTTACTATGTGTCAGAAACTATTGTAAGCATTCTTACATGTGTCTACTGATTTAATCCTCACAGTAACCTTTGGAGGTTGTTCTACTCCAACCTGATGTGATAAACGAGGAACTGAGGCAGAGAAAATGCACGTGACACACCTGTGTATAGATGTAGATATGAGCAGGTCTTGCAGGGCAGGGCCACGGGCACCAGCAGCCTGTGCTGGCCTCTGGATGGCTCTGAGCCCACGAGGGAGCACATTTAATAGCAAACAGAAAGCACCATCACAGATTAATGGTGGCCAGAAGAAAGGAAAACATTTTATATTTCTTTTTTTTAATAGCACTTTGTTTCTGCCTTTTGAACAAAGGCCCCACATTTTTCACTTGCACTGGACCCTGCAAATCTGATAGCTGGGGCTGGCTATAGAGACTGGTTTATTAGGCGATGAGGGTCTCTTCCTTTCAGTCCCTCAGATCCCAAAATACTCGGTCCTCGTGCCCCCTCCACGCACATGTAAGGTTTTCAGATGTTTCTGCCTCTGAACTTCAGAAGTAGATAAAGCTTGGGCTGTCCTGGGATCACAGGCTGGACACGGAAGTGCTTCACGCAGTGAAAGGAGAGTTTGCCACTGGCTGTTTACTGTGCTGAGAAGGTTGTGGAGAGTCACCACTCTGGAACCAGCCCCCTGAGTTTGTATCCCAGACTCTGCCATTTACCATCTGTATTACCTTTGGCAATTTTCTTAGATTTCCTCTGTATATTAGAATGGAAGTAAAAATAGTACTTGCATCCTAGGGCAGTGTCTACAGCATGGTAAGCCTTCAATACATGTTAGCTGTTTTTATACATTTATTGAACATATATAAGTCTTGGAGACAGAGGGTTAAGATGCAGATATAGATAGATAGATGATAGATAGATAGATGGATAGCTAGATAGATGATAAATAGACACATATATACATACATACATATATCGTAGATGAGTCAGAGAGATAGATCTGGATATATAGATATAGATATATGTGTGACTCTGCAAAGATTAAACTGACTGGGAGCAGAGGAACCTTTGTAGCAATGGAGAAAACATGGCCTGCCTAGAGGCATTCATATTCAATGTTTAGAAAGAAAACACTGAGTGGCCAAAGAACAGATGTCGCCAAATGTTACGAGCCATATTTTGTCTGTAGGCCATCCTATAAGTGAACGTGATTTTTTTTTTAAAGATAGTTTCCTAAGTTGATGTTTCTTAGCCTGTGATAGCAAAATAATATACTGAGGTATAGTCACTGAATCTAAGATAATATACTGAGGTACAGTCATTGAATCTAAAATAATATACTGAGGTATAGTCATTGAATCTAAGATAATATACTGAGGTACAGTCATTGAATCTAAAGTAATATACTAAGGTATAGTCATTGAATCTATTATTCTGGACAATATAAATGACCAAACACCCAACAGTATATCGAGCAATTTTTCCAAGGTTTGAAAAGAAGATGAATCTAGAATAAACTCTTCAATAATGTATTACACAGATTTTTAAATGTTGAGCATGGACAGTTTTATGGATCGAATGTGTGGGTCCCCTCAAAATTCATATCTTGGAACCTGAGGCCCCATATGGCTGTACTAAGAGGAGGGACTTTTAGGAGGTGATTAAGTTATGAGGACTCCAGCTTCATGAATGAGATTGAGACCCTTAACTAACTGACCCCATTTGCCCTTCTGCCTTCCCCATGTGAGGGTATAATGTTTGCCCCTTCTGTCATGTGAGGGCACAGCATCCACTGCCCACCTCCGCTGCCACACGAAGACACAGTAAGAAGGCGCCATCTTGGAAGCAGAGAGCAGCCCACGGCAGACGTGAAGTCGGCCAATGCCTTGATCTTGGGCTTCCCAGCCTTCAGATCTGTGAAATCAATGCTTATTATTTATAAATTACCATCTCATATATGTTGTTATAGCAGCACAAACAGACTAAGACAGATACTTACTATTTAAGGGAGTTGCTTGTTTTGAAACTAGTGATCTAAAGTGAATGATATGATATAGTTTGGCTCTGTTTCCCTACTCAAATCTCATGTCAAATTATAATCTTCAGTGTTGGAGGAGAGGCCTGGTGGAAGGTGACTTGATCATGGGGGTGGATTTCCCCCTTGTTCTTCTCATGATAGTGAGTTCTTACAAGATCTGGTTGTTTAAAAGTGTGTAGCACTTCCCCCTTCTTTCTCTTCCTCATTTTCACCCATGTGAGATGTGCCTGCTTCCCCTTTTCTTCTGCCATGATTGTAAGTTTCCTGAAGCCTCCCCAACCATGCTTCCCATATAGCCCGTGGAACTGTGAGTCTATTAAACCTCTTTTCTTCATAAATTACCCAATCTCAGGTAGTTCTCTATAGCAATGCAAGAATGGACTCATACATGATATTGTCAGCCAAAGATGATACCAGCCAGCACAAGACAGAGGAAAATAATCCACATCCAGAATGTTTGGATTCTTTGTCTCCCTGAGTATAACACCCCCAACACTGCCCCCAGCAAGGTGGATATCCACAGATGACCCAGATAATTTCTACTCCGATTAACTTCAGATTCTCTCTGTTCTGTACTCACAGACTCTGTTTCTTTCTCCTAACCACCCAGCCCCACGTGACCACAGTATGTGGGTCCCACCTCTTTTCTGCCTATCATTAATCTGCTCTCGACTGACTAGCATTTGCAGTCCCTAGACAAGCATTCCCCAAACCCACACTTTTAACACACACGTAAGATCTGTCTCATCAAGTATAAAAGGGTGTATAACTCAGATGTACACATGATTGGGGGAGGGGAATCCATTCATGCCTAAAATATATCAAATCAGATGAATGAGCCATTAGTTTCTGCAGCTAATCTTGCAGTAATCACATATTTAAACCATTATGAATCAGAAGTCCAAGCAGATGTTATGAAACACGAGTTTTTCTAGCTATAAATATTTTAAGTGAGAGAAGGGATGTCAACTGATGTCCAACTATTCATTTCTAAACAATATCAATTTTAAATAAAGATGCCTTTCATGATGTAAGCAAATGCATAAAGAATGTATGGTCGATAAGATAGAGGATAAAATACACAGCAGATTATCTCTGAAAGATATTTCAATTCCCACAGGATATAATGGAAATTCCTGAAACTTCTAGGGAAAGAGATAAAACAATGTGTTCCTACTTTGATGGATAGGATGCTAATGTTTTCTCTTCCGGTGCACACGTTCCTTAGGAAACAGAAACACAAGGTAATGCCTTGAATTTTTAACTAGATTGCTGCCTCCCACTCCACCATTTGCAGCTCTGGAAGTTCAGATTTATTTTGGTTACCTGTTTGCAGAGGAAATTCACTTCTCTGAGACTTAACTGGCCTTGAGAACTCTCTTTGGTTGTTCCAAAGCTGTACTAGGCATACTCCTATATTTGTAGGTGCACACATGTGCACCCCCAACACACACACACACACACACACACACACACACACACACACACGGGAGCATGGGCTACCTTGGACTTACACTGCAAGATTGTATTAGGTTGGTGCAAAAGTAATTTTACTATTTTTGACATTAAATGTAATGACAAGAAGCACAGTTACTTTTGCACCAACCTGGTAAAAGGAACCAATAGCCCCTGGTTCCCAACAGCTGTTTGTTAAACCAATGAAGAAATGCATGGTCAAGATATGTATACTGCTCATCATGGGAACACTTGAAAGAAGGAAGTAAATAAGACACAAGTATAGGCGACTGGCATTACAATAAGCTGGTGACCTTGGAGGTGGCAGGGATTTACTTAATGTTTTTGGTAAGGCACCTGCAAGAGAGAATACCACAGTTAGTAAGTCACCCTCATGAATTTCCCAGGTTGCACTGAATCAGCCTTCTCCATCCCTTGCCTTCTGCCCTTGGCTCTGTGGCCTTCGCTTTCAATGACCCAAAGGAGCAGCTGGAGGAACTGGACTTCCCAAGGTTTTCTGAGATTGCCTCTGTTACTCACGTACACCCTGTGCTTGTAGAGCAGCCAGTTGGGAGCAGCACTCAGAACAGGGAATTGGGCACACTGTTGACATTTAGAAAATGTAAACCAAGAGAATCGGAGGAACTTTACCAGCAAGCAATCCGTGACTATCAACCCCTTTCACCTTCACCACTGCCCCTCCTTTAAAATGGGGACATAGAGAAAGATTCTTGTGAGTTTCACAGTGTAATATTAAAACGAAAAGGGTCACAAGGATCTGGTCATGCCTTGATAACATTTCCCACTTATAAAGCTGTAAAAATGTATTTGTGTGTGTGTGTGCGTGCACGCACATGTGCCTACACTACAAATAATCTTTTGCAATAAAGATGTTACTCTATTTGATTTTATTTCACTTGGGCTCATTTGAACTCTTCAGTTTTAAAAATCAGAGTTCTATTAAATATTAAAGAACAAGATCAAGCATAGCTTCTCACAACTCAACCATGAAGTTGCATTAGTAGCCAAGATAACGTATAGAAGATACAGTTGGATCCCCTTCTATTTTAAATATCTTTCTTGTGTTGTACAATAATAACCATTCCTTTCCTTCTTGCTCATGAGTATTCCCAATATAAGAAACAATGTCTATTCTACAGCAACAAATGTTGATAGTTCTAAGAAGATTTCTACATCACCCAATCATACTTTTCTGAGTCTTCAGGGCCGAAACTGCTTTTATGGAATCGCTTACATGCATCTCATCTGCAAAGAAGTAGGTTCCAGAATGATGGGATTTTTAGAAGTAACTATTTACTCAGGAAGTGAATAATGGGCCATGAATGCTTTCCTAATTTGAGATTGATTCTCTCTGATTTCTTATCAAATTCTCACAGGTAGTGAGACTACCTAAACCTGTGCAATAAACCTGTCAAAGAGGGGGAATAAAAGAGTCAATAACAGAAAATAGTAAAAAGAAATAAAATTTGTGATGTCTCCCTAAGTTCTTCTTAAAAAAATTTGGAAAAGAAATTGAATGTAAACTCTACACAGAATATGCAAAAGATGCATTCTTTGGCCTGCAGTCAGGCAAGAAAATTGGTGTCAGGCAGTGAGCATTTTTGCAAAGGCAAGCACACAGATGTACAGATCCAGAGATCCATTTCAAGTTCACCAGGTCCTTGTTCTTTAGCCTTAAGCAACCTCCTTAATCTCTTTGCACCTCTGCTGTCTCTGCTGTAAAAGGAGAGTATGAGACCTCCTTCAAAGGGTTATTGAGAGGATTTAATGAGGAAACACAGCAAAATGCCTGGTGTAGTGCCTGCTGCACAGTAGGCTCTGAGTCTTCTGGGGAAAATATAGAGGGAAAAAGAACTAGCGCAGCAGGCCCTTGACTGGAGAGTCAGGCAAAGATGAGCAGCTGGAGCTCATGACTGTGGTTCTCAAAAAAGCTCAACCCCTAGGTCATCAAAGACTGATGAAAATGTCAGTGCCTCAGGCTGTGTGTATGGCTTTATGTATGTAAAAGAAAAAACTTAATGATTTAGAAAATCCCTCTGCTCCCCACCACTGTTTCAGCTGAGGTTAAGTTCCATTCTGTTTCCACAGCGGAAGGAGCCTCTCCATTTGCAGGATCCACGCAAACATCCAGCTGCCCTGTGCCTTGACCTTTGCCCAGTGGCAGCTGCAAAGAAACAAGAATGTTGCTAATAGTTGTATTCTGTTCCTCTCCAATAATAGAAATGAGCTTTTCCCACCTCTTATTGGTTATGTTTTTCATTAGGCAATTTCTGGGTTTTGAAATTAAGCATGTTTTACATAGCACAAGAACATCTTAAGTTCAGCCCACCTGATGTCCACCGCGGCTAATACTCTTATTGTATCTTCAACCCAATTTATGGATGAGATACAGACCTTTGATGTCTACTGACGAGAACATGGTTTAATTCTCATTCTACTTTCTATTCACCATTTGTTCACCACTTATTTCACTCATTATATCATTAATAAGCTGCTTGATGGTTCTAACTATAATAAAATGCTAGAGAATAAACTCAAACTAAGTGGAAAATATCATAATAGAAGATTTTAGTGGTACATCAGATTATAGTTAATTGAATCCATATAATGTTAAGCATATTTCAGAATAAAATTATTTTAACATAACTATCCATGGGGGCTGAATAGAGTTCAGATGAAGTAAGTGCAGGCTGCAGAGGCAAGTACATCTAGGTTCTGATCTCATTTTAAACATCTCAACTTCCCACAAGCTGTGTGACCTACAGCAAATTACTTAACATCTGCATGCCCCAGTGTCTTCATCCATATGTTGAGAATAGTCATACTCACCTAGAGAGTAAATGAGGTAACATAGAAACTCTAAGGTTAGAGTTGATAAAAGTGGAAAATGATGATAACTACTGAGAAAGATTTTTTTCAGGAAAAAAAATGATCAGCTGTATATGTTTGATAAAACGTTTAGAGTGCTCTTCCAAATCAGGGATTTGGGCAATGATGAGACCAGTCAAGTCAACTAAGAAATCACATAGAGCAAAAGTTTGTTCTATAAAATCGGTGTGACAGATCAGCGCCCAGACACCCACAGAAGGTGGAGATGAAGAATGAGACAAAAAGGATCTCAGGATTAGTCCAATAAACAGGAACAGGCAGCATGGAGAGGCCAAAAGGAACAAGCCATGAAGCCACAAATGACACGAACACGAAAACTAAGTACCTTAATTCCAGGGAAATTTTCCTTTTCACCTACATGAGAACAAAGGAATATCATTATTAGCGTCATCATCAACATCAACAGATAATATTTGCTAAGCACTCACTAAGTGCCAGCCAGGTACTAGTAAAACCCTTTGCATATATTATGTATTTCTCTAACAACGTTTTAAGGTTGCCACTAGACTTACCAGTCTTATCTGCAGATGAGGAGGCCCAGGTTTAGAGCATTTAAGCAACGTACCCAACATTGAACCTCTACGGCAGAGCCAGTGTTCCTGCCAGGTTGGTCTGACATTAAACTCCATCCTCTTAACCAAAACAAATAAACAATGACAATGACAACACACAGAGAAGCAAGATTTCTGGAGCCTCCTATGAGTGCACTGGAAACGGTAGCAATCCCGGCCATTGCAATACTAGGCCTGGTGTGCTGGAGTTGACTGGAACCAGTCCCCAGCTCCATGTTCAGTGACTTTGCATTAGTAGCATAGTAGGAATATTTACACTTTGGAAATTGGCAAATACCACAGATTGAGCGTTTTTGGAGAGCTGGTTATTAAACACTTGCCAACACACCACTGCCCACAGACTTTTGGTGGTGATACTCACCAACAATTTGAGTGTCTGGCCAATGAATTCACTTCTGTCCTGTTCGGTGTTTCGCTTCTATTTTGAGGAAAGTATACATCTCAAGCAATTAAATTCCACACGTTCATTTATCCATTCTTTCTTTCTAACAGATTCTTACTGATTAAAGGTAAACTTATTATTTGAGCCAAAACTCAAGTGATATTTACAGCCTAGGAGCTAGGATGAATAATTCTATCTTTTCAGAAAATATACCATTGATTTTCTGCACTATATGATACCATGCTTCCTGTGAGTTATTATGAATGGGTAAGTCTATTAAAAGAAATGTTTTTAAAATTAAATTTCAGCTTTAATTTATAGATATAGAAGGCACATGTGTAGGATGCTTACACGGGTATATTGGACCCAGATTCTGAGCATAGTACCCAATAGGTAGTTTTTCAATCCATGCCCTCCTTCCTCTCCCTACTTTTGGGAGTCAGAGTGTCTGTTATTCCCATGTTTATGTCCATGTGTGCTCGATATTTAGCTCCCTCTTATAAGTAAGAGCCTATGGTATTTGGTTTTTTATTTCTGCATTAATTCACTTAGGATTATGGCCCCCAGACCCATCCAGGTTGCTACAAAGGACATGGTTTCATTCTTTTTAATAACTGCATAGTATTCCATGATGTATATGTATCACATTTTCTTTATCCAATTCACCGTTAATGGGCACCCGGGTTGATTCCATGTCTTTGCTATTGTGAGTATCGCAGCAATTAACATACAAGTGCATGCATCTTTTCGGTGTAATGATCTAAGTATATTCCTTTGGGTATATACCCAGTAATGGCATTGCAGGGTCAAATGGCAGCTCTGTTTTAAGTTCCTTGGGAAATCTCCACACTACTTTCCACCGCGGCTGAACTAACTTATGTTCCCACCAACAGTGTATAAGCTTCCCTTTTCTCTGCAGCCTTGCCAGCATCTGTTATTTTTTGTCTTTTTAGTAATAGCCATTCTGACTGATGTGACATAAAATCTCACTGTGGTTTTGATTTGTGCTTCTCTGATTACAAGTGATGATGAGCATTTTTCACATATTTGTTGTCCACTAATATGTCTTCTTTTGAGAAGTGTCTATTCTTATCTTTGCCCACTTTTTAATGGGGCTATTTGTCTTTTGTTTGTTGATTTGTTTAAAGTTCTCATAGATTCTGGATATTAACCTTTGTCAGATGCATAGTTAGTGAATATTTTATCACTTTCTGTAGGTTGTCTGTTTATTCTGTTCATGGTTTATTTTTCTGTGCAGAAGCACTTTAGTTTAATTAGGTCTTACTTGTCAAGTTTTGTTTTTGCAGCAATTGCATTTGGGGACTTGGCCATAAATTAATAACCAAGGCCACTGTTAACAAGGGTATTTCCTAGGTTTTCCTCTAGAATTTTTATAGTTTGAGGTCTTACATTTAATTTGAAACTTTGATTGAGCTTAAGTTAATTTTTGTATATGGTGAAAAGTAAGGGTTTAGTTTCATTCTAATGCATACGGCTGGCCTGTTATCCCAGCACCATTTGTTGAGTAGGGTGTCCTTTCCTCATTGCTTGTTTTTGCTGACCTTGTCAAAGGGCAGATGGCTGTAGGTGTGTGGCTTTATTTCTGAGATTTTTACTTTGTTCCGTTGGTCCATGTGTCTGTTTTTGTGCCAGCAGCATGATATTTTGGTTACTGTAGCCTTGAGTAAACTCAGGTAGCGTGATGCCTCCAGCTTTATTCCTTTTGCTTAGGATTGTTTTGGCTATTCTGGCTCTTTTCTGATTCCATATGAATTTTAGAATATATTTTTCTAATTCTGTGAAGAAGGATGTTAGTAGTTTGATAGGAATAGCATTGAATCTGTACATTGATTTGAGCAGTAAGGCCATTTAAAAGATTGATTCTTCCTAATACATGAGCAAGAGGTATTTTTCCATACTTTGTGTCACCTCTGACTTCTTTCTGTTGTGTTATGTAGTTCTCCTTTTATAGATCTTTCATCTTCTTGGTTAGTTATATTGCTAGATATTTCATTTCCTTTGTGGCTATTATGAACGGGATTGTGTTCTTGATTTAACTCAGCCTGGACATCTTGGTGTATAGAAATGCTCCTGATGACCAGGCATGGTGGCTGACCCCTGTAATCCCAACACTTTGGGAGGCCGAGGCGGGCAGATTGCCTGAGGTCAGGAGTTCAAGACCAGTCTGGCCAACATAGTGAAAGCCCGTCTCTACTAAAAATACAAAAAAGTTAACTGGGCATGGTGGTGGGCACCTGTAATCCCAGCTACTCAGGAGGCTGAGGCAGGGGAATTGCTTGAATCAGGGAGGTGGAGGTTGCAGTGAGCCGAGATCACGCCACCGCACTCCAGCCTGGGCGACAGAGTGAGACTCTGTCTCAAAAGAAAAAAAAAAAAGAAACGCTACTGATGTTTGTACCTTGATTTTGTATCCTGAAACCTTGCTAAAATTGTTTATCAGTTCCAGTAGTCTTTTGATAGATTCTTTGGGGCTTTCTAAGTAAGTACAGAACCACATCAGATAGTTTGACTTCTTTTGCTATTTGGATGCCTTTTGTTTCTTTCTCTTACCTGATTGCTCTGGCTAGGACTTTCAGTAGAATGTTGAATAGGAGTGGGGAGAGTGGGCTCCTTGCCTTGCTCCAGTTCTCACGGGGAATGGTTCCAGCTTTTCCTGTTCAGTATGATGTTGGCTGTGTGTTTGGCAAAGATGACGTATGTTCCTTCTATACCCAGTTTGTTGAGGGTTTTTATGATGAAGCAATGTTGGATTTTATTGAAAGCTTTTTGTGCATCTATTGAGATGATCACATGGTTTTTGTTTTTAATTCTGTTTATGTGGTGAATCATATTTATTGATTTGTGTAGGTTGAACCAACCTGCCTCTTAGTAATAAAGGTATTTGAGCATGGTGAATTAACTTTTTGATGTGCTACTGGATTACATTTGCTAGCATTTTGTTGAGGATTTTTGCATCTATGTTCTTCAGCAATGTTGGCCTGAAGTTTTTTTTCTTCGTCATCTAGTAGGCTGATGCTGGCTTCATAAAATGAGTTAGAGAGAGGTCCTTCCTCCTTGATTTTTTGGAATAGTTTCAGGATGATTGGTACCAGTTCTTCTTTATGTATTTGGTATAGAATTAGGCTGTGACTCTGTCTGGTTTGGGGTTTTATTTTTTGGTAGGTAGGTTTTTAAAATTACTGATTCAATTTCAGAGCTCAACATTCATCTATTAGGTATTTCAATCTCTTCCTGATTCAATCTTGGTAGATTGTGTGTTTTTCCAGAAATTTATTCATTTCCTCTAAGTGTTCTAATTTGTGTGCACAGAGTTCATAGTATTATCTGAGGATCTTTTGTATGTCTGTAGGATCAGTTGCAATGTCATCTTTGTCATTTCTGATTGTACTTATTTGGATCTTCTCTTTTCTTCTTCGCTAATATAGCTAACAGTCTGTCAATCTTTTTTTGTATAATTAACTCTGGTTTCATTGATGTTTTGCAGAAAATTTTACGTCTCCATTTTATTAAGTTCTCTAATTTTATTTATTTTCTTCTGCTAGCTTAGGAGTTGGTTTATTCTTTTTGTTTCAGTTCCTTCAGGTGCACAATTAGATTGTTAATTTGAGATATTTCTAACTCTTTGATGAAGATGTCTAGGGCTATACACTTTGCTCTTAACTCTGCTTTGGCTGCATTGTAGAGATTTTGGTAAGCTGTGTACATATTTTCATTAATTTAAAATAAATGTATTGTTTCTGCCTTAATTTCAATGTTCATCCAGGAATTATTCAGGAGCAAGTTGTTTAATTTCCATGTATTTTTATAGTTTTGAGAGATCTTCTTGATATCAACTTCTATTTTTATTGCACTATGGTCTGAGAGTGTGCGTGGTATGATTTCAACTTTTTTGAATGTATTAAGACTTGCTTTATGACTTAGCGTGTGGTCAATCTTAGATTATGTTCTGTGTGCAGATGAGAAGAATGTATGTGGTTGTTGGGTGCAATGTTCTGTAGATGTCTATTAGGTCCAATTGGCCAAGTGTCAAGTTTAAGTCCCATTTTTTTGTTAGTTTTCTGCCTCGATGATATGTCTAATGCAGCCAGTAGGCTGCCACTATTGTTGTGTGGTTGTCTAAGTCTTTTTGGAGGCTAAGAAGAACTTGTTTTATGAATCTGGATGTTCCAATATTGGGTACATAAATATTTAGGATAGTTAAAGCTTATTGTTCAATTGTGTCATTATGGAATGTCTTTCCTTGTTCTTTTTAATTTTTGTTGTTTTTTAAAATTTTTATTTTGTATTGAATTTTAGGTTTTGGGATACATGTGAAGAACATGCAAGATTGTTGAATAGGTACACACATGGCAGTGTGATTTGCTGCCTTCCTCCCCATCACTTATATCTGGCATTTCTCCCCATGCTATCTCTCCCCAACTCCTCACTCCCTGCTGTCCCTCCCCTATTTCCCCTCGACAGACCCCAGTGTGTGATGCTCCCCTCCCTGTGTCCATGTATTCTCATTGTTTAACATACACCTATGAGTGAGAACTTGTTTTAAAGTCTATTTTAGCTAATACAGGAATAGCAACACCTGCTTTTTTATTTTCTGCTTGCATGGTTAAGTCTTTCTTCATCCTTTTACTTTGGGCCTGTGGGTACCATTACATGTGAGATGTGTCTCTTAAAGACAATAGATGGTTGGGTCTTATTTTTTTATCCAACCTGCCACAGTTTGTCTTTTAAGTGAGGCATTTTGCCCATTTACATTCAAGGTTAGTATTTATATCTGTGATTTGGTCCTGTCATTGTGTTGTTAGTTTCTTGTTATATAGACCTGATCACATAGTTGCTTTGTAGTGCCTGTAGGCTGTGTGCTTAGACGTGTTTTGTAGCAGGTATAATTTTTTTGGATTCTATGTTTGGTGCTTCCTTAAGGACCTCTTATAAGGCTGGTCTAGTTAAAATATACTCCCTCAGCATTTGTTTGTCTGAGAAGAATTTTATTTCTCTTTCACTTACGAAGCTTAGTTTGGCAGAATATGAACTTCTTGGTTGAAATTTCTTTTCTTTAAGGATTTTGAAAATAGGCCCCAATCTCTTCTGGCTTGTAAGGTTTCTGCTGAGAGGTCTGCTGCTAGCTTGATGAAATTCCCTCTGTATGTGACCTGACTCTTCTCTATAGCTGCCTTTAAGATTTTTTTATTTTGCATTAACCTTGGTGAATCTGATGACTATGTGCCTTGGGGATAGTCATCTTTTATAGTATCTAGCTGGAGTTCTCTGTATTTCTTGGATTTGCATGTCAACCTCTCTAGTGAGATTAAGGAAATTTTCATGAACTATATCCTAAGATATATTTTCCAGTTGTCTATTCTCTCTCCTCTCTCAGCTATGCCAATGAATCATAGGTTTGATATTTTTACACAATCCTGTATTTCTCAGTGGTTTTGTTCATTTTTCTTAATTCTTTTCTCTTTATTTTTGTCTGACTGAGTTGATTCTAATAACTGGTCTTTGAGTTCTGAGATTCTTCCCTCAGCTTGTATGTTCTGCTGTTAATACTTCTGATTGCATTTTAAAATTCTTATACTGAGTTTTTCAGCTTTAGAAGTTGAGATTGGTTCTTTCTCACAATAGTTATTTCATATTTCAGCTTTTGGATTGTTTTAATGGATTCTTTGGATTCCTTGAATTGGGTTTCAACTGTCTCCTGAATCTCACTGAGTTTCCTTGCTGTCCGGATTCTGACTTCTACATCTGTCATTTCAGTCATTTCCAACTGGCTAAGAACCACTGCTGGGAAGCTAGTGGACTCATCTGAAGGTAAGGGAACACTCTGGGTTGTTTTTTTTTTTAAATTTTTTGAAAGAAAGAGAGAGAAAAGAAAGAAAGAAAGAGTGAAAGAAAGAAAGAAAAAGAACGTAAGAGAGAAAGAAAGAGGAAAAGAAAGAGGGAGAGAGAACAGGATTCTTGTTCTATTGCCCAGGCTAGAATACAGTCTAAAAATGGGTATTAAAAACCTCTTTTATGCCAATAATTGTGCTTAACAATGGAGACAGGAAGGAATAAGGGATGAAAATAACAAACATGCAGCCAACCAATATTTTATTTAAATCTGAGAAATGCTATGCAATTGCTGAGGAGTGATTTACTTCCAATTATGTGGTCACTTTTAAAATAGCTGTAATGTGATACTGAGAAAAATGTATGTTTTGTGGATTTGGGGTAGAGAGTTCTGTAAATATTTGTTGAGTTTACTTGTTCCAGGTCTGAGTTCAAGTCCTGGATATCCTTGTTAATTTTCTATCTTGTTGATCTAATATTGACAGTATAATGTTAAAGTCTCCCACTATTACTGTGTGGGAGCCTAAGTCTCTGTGTAAGTCATTAAGAACCTGCCTTATGTATCTGGGTGTTCCTGTATTGGGTGCGTATATATTTAGGATCGTTAGCTCTTCTTGTTGCATTGATCCTTTCACCACCATGTGATGTTCCTCTTTGTTTCTTATGGTCTTTGTTGCTTTAAAGTCTGTTTTATCAGAGACAAAAATTGCGGCTTCTGTTTTTTTTTTTTTTTTTCCTTTCCATTTGGTTGGTATGTCTTCCTCTATCCCTCTGTTTTGAGTCTTTGTGTATCCTTGCATGTGAGATGGGTCTAGCTACAGCATACCGATAGATTATAGCTTTTTATCCAATTTGCCTGTCTGTGTCTTTTGACTGGGGCATTTAGTCCATTTAAATTTAGGATTAATATTGATATATGTGAGTTTGATACTGCCATTTAATGCTAGCTGGCTGTTTTGGCCATTAGTTGATGTAGAGTCTTTATTATGGTGATGCTCTTTACCTTTTGGTATGTTTTTGGATTGGTTGATACTGGTTGTTCCTTTCTATGTGTAGTGCTTCTTTCAGGAGCTCTTGTAAAGCAGGCCTGGTGGTGATGAAATCTCTGAGTTCTTGCTTGTTCTCAAAAAATTTTATTTTTCCTTCACTTA
>CAUYLG010006963.1:0-13885 GCA_963573385.1 Cacajao melanocephalus | reverse complement strand
TTGATCTTCTTTCTTTTTTAAAATATTTTATTGCATTTTAGGTTTTGGGGTACATGTGAAGAACATGCAGGATTGTTGCATAGGTACATACATGGCAATGTGGTTTGCTGCCTTCCTCCCCATCACCTATATCTGGCATTTCTCCCAATGTTATCCCTCCTCAACTCCCCACCCCCCAGTGTCCCTCCCCTAGTTCCCCCGCAACAGACCTCAGTGTGTGATGCTCCCCTCCCTGAGTCCATATGTTCTCATTGCTCAACACCCGCCTATGAGTGAGAACATGTGGTGTTTGATTTTGTGTTCTTGTGTCAGTTTGCTGAGAATGATGGTTTCCAGGTTCATCCATGTCCCTACAAAGGACACGAACTCATTGTTTTTTATGGCTGCATAGTATTCCATGATCTTTTTTCTAATGTGTGAAGAAATTTTTCTTTAACAGTTCTTCTGATAGGCTTCTCTGGTCACAACTTCTGTTAGTATTGGTTTGTCTGGAAAAGTTCTCAATTTCCCTTCAGATTGAATGGATATTTTTGCTATCCACAGAATTCTAGTTTGACAATTCTTTTCAGAATTTTTAAAATGCCATTTCATCATCATCTGGTTTAATCATTGGTTTTGGTAATTCAATTATCAGTCTTGTTGCTTTTTCCTTTGATAGTAACACATCTTTTTATCTTTTACTACTTTTAAATGTTTTCCCTTTATCTTTGTCTTGACTTTGTCATGAATATGGTAATTCTAGTTGATTTTATTTATTCTCTCTATGCTCCATGGAACTTTTCAAATCTGTAGCTTGAATTAGTTTGACATTTGTATTAGTTTGTAAAGATTGTAAAAAAAAATTGCTTAAGACTGAATGGCTTAAACAACATAATTTTAGTTCTCACAGTCCTGTCCTGGAAGCTAGAAATCCAAGACAAAGATTTATACAAGGTTGATTTCTTCCAAGGGCCTCTTTCCTTGTCTTGTGAATAGCCTTCCCTTTGTGTCTTCACGTGATCTCCCCTCTTTAATGTATGTGTTCAAATCTCTTCTTGTAAGGTCACCAGGATTACCACCACCTTAATGATCTCCTTTAACATTAACTACCACTTTAAAGAATCTATCTCCAAATATAATCACACTCTGAGGTACTGGTAATTGGGACTTCAACATATAGGGATAGGACGTTTCATTCCGTAATAGCAGTATAAACGTTTATCCGTTATCTCCTCAAATGTCCTTTCTGCCTCATTCTATCTTTTCTCCTTCTGAGATCCCAATTAGATGCATAAGATACTATTTCAAGTCCAATGTATCTTATGCTCTTTTCCCCCCATTCTTTTCTTCTCTATAACCTGGCTATTATCTACTATCTTACCTTCCAGTTTATCAATCCTCCTTTCTTCTGTGTCGTATCTACCATTGAATATTCTTATTCAATTTTTAATTTTAGTTACTGTATTTTTAAATTCAGAATTTTCACTTTATTATTTTTTTAAAGATAATTGTCTGGTGAGTTTTTCCACACAGTAATATAATTTTTGAACATATTAAATCATAAATATTTTAGTCAATGACTGATGATTTAAGTTTGTTACTGGCATCTTTTTTTAATCTCTTTCTATTGTCTGTTTTTTTTTTCTCTTTTATTGTTAGTGAATCTGTCCTGTCTCTTGACGTAGCTGTTTGTTTTGTTTTGGTGTGTTTAAACATTGTTTATCAAAATCTGTAGAATTTTGTAAATGATATGATCTTCCTTGAGGGACAATATACTTTTTTTTTCTAGCAGATATATATATATATATATATATATATATATATAAAGCCAATCAGGAATTGAGATGATATCTGAAGTGAAAATTTGTGTTGTTCATGGAATGTTTATCAGTACCCTCCTTCTTGCTATGTTCCAGTTACTGTTACTTGCAGCAAGATGAAAAAGTCACAAGCTATTATTCATATTTTAAATATTGTTTTCTGCTTGGCATTTCAACCTCTTGCCCCAGATAGTTTCAGAATCAACAAATGCATCAAAGAGATTGCTTGCATAAAAGGTAGTAGTCACTTTCCAGTGGTCCTCTTTTCTCTAGTATCTTGGCTACTTAAATCCTGGTTGCCTTTGGGTTTACTTAATACTGTTTATTAGATTTTTGCTAATCTAAAAATTATTTCTTACAACAGAGACAGAAATTCCAGTAGGACTTTAAGGTGCAAAAGGAGTCTGTTGAAAAAATAATGTCAGTATAAGATATTATTATATTATTTAAATTAGCATTAAATTAATTAGCATAGTAGCATTACTGGTTGGGCATGCTGGCTCACACCTGTAATCCCAGCACTTTGGGAGGCTTAGGTGGGTAGATCTTTTGAGGTCAGAAGTTGGAGACCAGCCTGGCCAACATGGCGCAACTCAATCGCTACTAAAAATGTAAAAATTAGCTGGCATGTTGGTACATGCCTGGAATCCCAGCTACTTGGGTTAAGAATTGTTTGAACCTGAGAGATGGAGGTTGCTGTGAGCCAAGGTCATGCCACTGCACTCCAGCCTGGGTGACAGAGCAAGACTCTGTCTCTAAACAAATACATACATACATAAATAATTAGCATTACTTAGTAGAGAAACCATAAGTTATCTGAATCATATTGCTGGCAGGGGCAAAAAAGAAAGGAGAAATTCATTTTAGAATGAGAAACATATTAGGTGTGAAAAAAACCATGTGACACTTTGATATATAAAAATATATAATATAAATTAGCTGGGCGTGGTGGCGCACGCCTGTAGTCCCAGCTACTCGGGAGGCTGAGGCAGGAGAATTGCTTGAACCCAGGAGGCGGAGGTTGCAGTGAGCCAAGGTCGCGCCACTGCACTCCAACCTGGCGCCTGGTGATGGAGTGAGACTCTGTCTCAAAAAAAAAAAAATTATATATATATATATATATATACACACATATATATATATACACATATATATACACATATATATACACACACACATATACACATATATATATACACATATATATATATAATATATATATATATAATATGTGTAGATCTGTTTGTGGAGGGCTTTTACTTTTTAAGTTATATAGTTCTCAAATTTTTAAGACTGTTCAGACACTGTATTACAACCTCTACTCACAGTGGTACCAAGAAAATTCACATAATAGTACTTGTGAAAATAGATTTCTATTTCAGCCTCTTTAAAGGTAGTTATGTAGATACTCTTAATGTTGAATTTTTGGAAATGGGAGGTTCATTATTTCCTACAATTATAGAGCTTATAAGTGGTAGACATGGGATTCTCTCCTAGGTCTCTGAGACTCAAGAGCACAAACATTCAACCTTTAGGAAAGACAAACTTCTTGGCTTCACTTCCATCCAGGAAGAGAAATGTATTCCCCACTATGCTGATCCCTTCCATTCAGAACTACGCTGATGGATAGAATCCTATTTATTATAGTATGTTAAACTCTACTTCTCTGTAGCTCTTACTTATTAATCCTGCCTGTAATGAATGTGCTGTAAAATGGCAATGTTGAAGCAAATTTACTATATCTTTAGACTTTAAGCTTATTATGTTTCTGGCATTTTGGGCTACACAGTTCCCAGGCTCTGCATATGTTTGACATGGCATCATAGATAAAAATGGCTTAAATCCTGAATATGATGCTAAAAACTGTTTTCCAAAATCGGGTATAAAATGTGTGAGTAGGTGTATACATGATTATTGATAAGACCTCATTTTTGAAAATACCATTTAGCTACATAAATTATGTGTATAACATATTTTTAAATTATAAACTATTTTTATTTTGCAATAATTTCAAACTTAGAAGACTTAAGAATAGTACAAAGAGGTTTTTTACGTAAACTATTTGAGGATAAGTTGCTCACATGAATTTACATCATCCCAAATTCACATGTACATATACACATTTTCACATAAGTGTAAGCTCATATGTGTGCAATGTTCTTTCTAATGTCTGCGACTTGGGGAAGTATATTTTGGTAGAGTCAGAAACAAAGACTAAAAACTAAGCAGAAGAAACTGTTTTACGGTGAATTTTTCTTAATTTTAAAAGATTAGCATATTTTTGAGGGAAAGTATGTTATGTATTTTTCTATTGATTTCATTGTTCCATTTGTAAAATCTATTTGCTAATTATCCCAGATTTAGGAAGAAAGTCCACATTTGTTTCAAATCAGTTTAATTAGCACTCCTGAAAATGTGTATTAAAGAAATGCTAGATTCACTGACACTTTTTTTTTTTTTTTTTTGACGGAGTCTTGCTCTGTCACCCAGGCTGGAATGCAGTGGCGTGATCTCGGCTCACTGCAACCTCCATCTCCCAGGTTTAAGTGATTCTCTGAGCAGCTGGGATTATGAGCACTTACCATCATGCCCAGCTAACTTTTTTATTTTTAGTAGAGATGGGGTTTCATCATGTTGGCCAGGCTGGTATCGAACTCCTGACCTCAGGTGATCCACCTGCCTCAGGATCCCAAAGTGCTGGGATTACAGGCATGAGCCACTGCACCCAGCCAATGTTTTAATGTTCTAAAGTGTCAGTATCAAGAAGTTCAAAGTGACTAGGACCTGATTCCACCCTACTCCTCCTTTACCCAAATAAATTCACCTTGAAGAAATACTTTCTATGGAAACCTTTATCTGATTATATCAATGACAACACTTTCTTTCACTGGTGAATGGCATTTATGGCCTATGTGTGTCCTTCAGCATTTATCTCATAAAGTAATTTTATGGTGAATTACAGTTGAGTGTGGTTTGTTTATGATCTGGAATGAAATCATTAAAGTCAATGTTAAAGATCAGCCCGTATTTCATAGGATTTAGGTATTAAGAAATCCATAACTGTGTTTCAGAAGCAGGGCACTGCCTAATGACCAATCAATGGGTTTTGCCAGCTAGAGAAAAGGAGGTTTTTACTCTGATTTACATGGGCTGCTTCATGGTGGACTACACTGATCAATAACTTAAGCTCTACATTTCCTACCTCAGTCATTCACTGATTTCTTAAACTTGGACCTGTCACTCAGTTTCAGAGTTACTTTCGTATGTGAGTATATTTCTACCTAATTTATAGGCATTCTGTTAGGAAAAAAAAGTGAATCTTGAATAGTTTTAGGTGTTGTTGTAGAAACCATCTTAAGTTTCAAAAATTGAGATAATCTGTTAGAGTACTAAATGACCTCCTTTGTGATGTTTTGCTCCACGGTTTGGAAAACCTTTAGAGATGAATGTGCCCTGGTGCTTCTCTTCCCATTTTCAATTTTAGGCATTCTAAGACAGAGAGAGAAAATTATATTAGTACAGCATTTGCTTAAATGTCTAAGTTCCTCACATAGTCTATGATTGATTAATCCTTGTGTACTAAGCACAAATAGAAGGATCGACATTTATCTGTATTTTAAAGTCATAAGCAACTTTTTCTTGGCTAACGATCGATCTGTAATGTCAATGTGGCTTGTATTATATGAAGTTTTACTGCCTGTTTTGAAATGGAAGGTGAGGGTGCCTCTTTACTTTCAAATGTCTGAAGGAAGATTATTTTATTCTCACAAAAATATTTGTACTTAGCTGAAATGGCACAGAATATTATAGTTCTCAAGTGTTTAATTCCTTCTCACAGAAATTGCAAGGGAACTTAGGATGCATTTGGCAGGCGCTTTTTCTAGTGCAATCAGGTTGCTATGGCAAACCTATTATTTTAGGCAAAGAAGGACTATGTTAGTAAAGTGCTAATCTATTTTCTGTTTTATGTGAGCCTCTAATTACTCCCCAACTATTGAGCATGTACTGCAAGTGTGGTTTTTATCATTTTAAAAAGTGAAAAAAAAATAAGGTCATGGAGAGTGTGCCTGCTGTTACCATACTGGCAGGTGCATTTGATGATACAGTGCTCTTCTGAAATCCTCTCATTCTGGGTCAGGAAATACACTTATTTTTTGTTTTCATACAAAAGTACAATGAAAAAGGAAGTGAACAAATTGTATGTGAGTAATTGAACTCCAAGCCTCCCAGCTGTGTTTTATTTATTAAACTATAATGATAATAATATCTAATATTTGTTGAACACTTACTGTGTGCCAAGCCCTGTACTGTGTAGTTTGTACACATTACAACATTTAGCCTTTACAATCATCCTGTACTATGGGTATTATTTTTATTCCCATCATGCAGCCACAGTGAATGAAGTTTAACTTGTTCTTCCAAGGAATCACATTTAGTTGTGTATGCGCCAAGATTAAAATCCAGACCTATTAAAATTAGAGCTCACATTTTTAATTGTATCTGTGCCACAAAATGTATTTCCCTTTCTGAGACTTAAACAAATACATTAAGACTCAACCCCACATTATCTTTGCCAGAAACTTTCTCTAGCCCCTGCAAGCCCTGTGTGCACATGCATTTTACCTTCATTTCCTCTGCCAGTAAAAGTGTGTAAACAAACTTCTTTCTTTTGTATCTCAATATCTAGCATGATACTTGCCCCATAGTTGTTAAGTTAAAATGTGTCTGTTGAGTGAATAAGGGAATGATCAAAGTAATGCAGACATTTCAGGTTTTGAGCCCACTGAACCTATTCTTGAGCAAGAACATGTGTGTTCTCTATGTGGCATAGTTAGAAGGAGGTTAGTCTTCTTCAGCTGAACACTTTAAATATGACCATATCAGGAAGAAACGCCTGTGTGTGTGCGCCTGTGTGTGTGTGTGCCTTCCCTATATGTGACCATACAGGGAAGAAATACATGTGTGTGTGTGCGTATGTGTATGTGCGTATGCATGTTGCATATTCAGTTATGGTTTCTGGAGATGATTTCAATTTTTAACAGTAGCAGTTTAAATCCAGGTATCTACTCTGTGGCTTCTGAATTTCCAGATTTTCACTCTTTCACAAATGTGCAAAAATGTTAGTGGTGGTCATGCAGAAGAGATGTAATTGGTTCTGAATAAAGAATGACTTTCCTGAATTATACTTATCTGAGAACTCTCTTGATTGTTAATCCATGAGGTTAGGGGCAGCTGTGTCTGTCTTGTCCTTCTTCCTACCTCCCTATCCAGGATCTAGAGACTTAGTCACTGCTGGTTTGAAGCCTGTGTTCTGTGGAAGTGAGACCTTAAAAGGAGAAAATCAAAGAAAGTGAGGCGAGGAGATGTCAGAGCTTGAGATATTGGCTGTGGTTGAGATTATGCAAAAAGAGAAATCCAAGAAGAAAAGAAAAACCTGAAAGAAAGAGGGAAGGAGTGAAGGTGGTGTGTGTGTGTGTTGGTGTGCCTGTGTGTGTGTGTGTGTGTTGGAAAAAAATAGAGGGGAAAGGGAGGGAATAGAGGATTAAGAAGAGGCAGAGAGGGAGAGAAAAGAGGAAGAGGAATATAGCTTGAAAAACAAATGACAAACTTCATAACTTCACAATGTTTACCTTATACCAGTTTTAGAAAATTAACCCCTACCAGAAATTGACATATTTCCATAAGGCATTGCTTCCAGATATGAGTCATCCAAGGATTTTTAACTATTAAAAAAATAAAAGACAAACAATAGTTAAATATATAATTGAGGGCTGAGAGATGACCTTTCCATTTCTTCCCTTACCCTCTGACCTTGAGGGATGACCTAAGCATCTTTGGTTCACTCTCTAATATTGAGCAAATCACATATTATCTCACTGTAATTCCAGCACTTTGGGAGGCCAAGGCAGGTGGATCACCAAAGATCAGGAGTTCAAAACCAGCCTGGCCAACAAGTCCACCCTAAAAATACAAAAATTAGCAGGATATAGTGGGATCTGTAAATTATGGGAATAGTTGGACTTGATCACCCTTCATTACTTTTCTAGCTCTAACAATCTCCAATCCTGTAAAATATTTAAATGATTATTTCTACTGTAACTGCTTTCCAACAATTAATCAGGATGTGAACTAATAAAATTACTGAAGTTTTAATCTATTTGTAATAATGCAAATGAGGCAATCTGCGTTTTATAAAGGTCACAAGCTACTCTTTTTCATTTGATCTGATACTTAGCTGTACTGACTTATCCTATAAATAAGAGAAGTTCAACTTTGCCTTTGTAGTATTAAAATACTGGCATTTTGTTTATATAAATCTTGCATTATCTTATGAATAAACTTTTAGAAAAATGTGAATGAGAGTTTCTTCCAGGACATATCCAGTAAAATTTAGTAACCAAGGCTTCAAAAATTTCAATGAACATGGTAACTTCCCAAAAAAGTATAATTCTTTTAAGTTTGCAGTTGATTTCTGTGGTATTTACTAAAAGGTAAAATGTTTTATTAGCATCTATCTTATTTGTACAAATATTTTGTCCTTGTTTATTGTTTATATTTTAATCTTAGGTTATTTGTTGCTCTATGTAAATTGAATATTGAATATGGTCAAATTTATTAATGTTTTCCTTTGTATTTCTGATTTGGTGTCATGTTCAGAATAGTTTTTCTCTCCCAAGTGTTATGAAAACTCTCACTTAGATTCCTGTCTAGTTTTATAATTTAAACTTTAAATGTTGAAATCACTGGAAATGCATTTAGTTGTAAGAAGTAAAGGTACTAAATATTTTTGGAACATGGCTCACCAACTTTATCAAACTTATTTTTTGAATAATCCATTATGCCCAGAAAAGTATATAACATAAATTTATAGCATTATGAATCATTGTAAAGTAATCACATGCCTAGGTTCAGAAATAGAAGAATGCCAGAATCCCAAAAGCTTCATTCTCACTTCTCTGAAATCAGCATACTCTCTTCCTGAAAAGATAACCCTTATTCTCACTTTCATGGTAATCACCTCTATATCTTTCTTTAAAGTTTTCCACCTAGGTATGTATATTCCCAAACACTGTGATAGACTTGCCTTTTTTGGAATTAATCAAACAGCATGCATTGTTATGACTGAGTTCTTGCACTCTACATTGTGTTCTTAAGACTCAGGCACTACATTCTATGTATTTGTGACTCTTAATTTTAATTGCTGTAGTGTTTCATTTAAGCATATAGCTGATATCGAAGTATTCCATAATTGAACATTTGGGACATTTCTCCCCTGAAGTTGCTAAGAATAATGTTGCTATGATTATTCTGGAACATCCCTGGTGCACATGTGTATGCTTTTCTCTGGGGAAATTAACCAATAATTAAATTGCTGATTCTTAGATTATGCATGCCAACTTCAGTACATAATGTCAAACAGTCCCCCAAAATATTCTACTGATGTATGTTCTCGCCGTCTGCAAAAGACTTGTCTGGTATTTCTAAACGATTGCCAATGCTTACTATGGTCAGTTTCTAAATGTTTGCTAATCTGATTGGGTTTGGGGCAGAATCTTATTGTGGTTTTAGTTTGCATTTCCCATAGGAATAAGAGTAGTAGTATCTTTTCACGTATTTACTGGCCATACAATCCCATTTGCTGAAGTGCCCATTCAGATCTCCTGCCCATGTCTTGAATGGAATGTATGTATTTGTTGTTGTTGTCATTGCTAGAGTTCCTTAAATATTTTGGATATGGGACAGTTGTCAGATATGTCTGTCTCTGATACCATCTCTCATTCTGTGGCTCACGTTTTCAGTCTTTTTTTTTAATTGCATTTTAGGTTTTGGGGTACATGTGAAGAACATGCAAGATTGTTGCATAGGTACAGACATGGCAGTGTGATTTGCTGCCTTCCTCCCCATCACGTATATCTGGCATTTCTCCCCATATTATCTCTCCCCAACTCCCCACCCTCTGCTGTCCCTCCCCTATTTCCCCCCAACAGACCCCAGTGTGTGATGCTCCCCTCCCTGTGTCCATGTGTTCTCATTGTTCAACACCCACCTATGAGTGAGCACATTTGGTGTTCAGTTTTCTGTTCTTGCGTCAGTTTGCTGAGAATGATGGTTTCCAGGTCCATCCATGTCCCTACAAAGGACACGAACTCATAGTTTTTTATGGCTGCATAGTATTCCATGGTGTATATGTGCCACATTTTCCGTCTCCAGTCTATCATCGATGAATATTTGGGTTGGTTCCAGGTCTTTGCTATTGTAAACAGTGCTGCAATGAACATTCATGTGCATGTGTCCTTATAGTAGAACGATTTATAACCCTTTGGATATATACCCAGTAATGGGATTGCTGGGTCAAATGGAATTTCTATTTCTAGGTCCTTGAGGAATCACCACACTGTCTTCCACAATGGTTGAACTAATTTACACTCCCACCAACAGTGTAAAAGTGTTCCTGTTTATTCACATCCTCTCCAGCATCTGTTGTCTCCAGATTTTTTAATGATCACCATTCTAACTGGCGTGAGATGGTATCTCAATGTAGTTTTGATTTGCATTTCTCTAATGACCAGTGATGGTGAGCATTTTTTCATATGTTTGTTGTCCTCATATATATCTTCTTCAGAAAATTGTCTGTTCATATCCTTTGCCCACTTTTGAATGGGTTTGTTTTTTTCTTGTAAATCTGTTTTAGTTCTTTGTATATTTTGGATATACGTCCTTTGTCAGATGGGTAGATTGCAAAAATTTTTTCCCATTTCTCTGGGTTGCCGGTTCACTCTAATGATTGTTTCTTTTGCTGTGCAGAAGCTCTGGAGTTTAATTAGATCCCATTTGTCTATTTTGGCTTTTGTTGCCAATCCTTTTGGTGTTTTGGTCATGAAGTCCTTGCCTACGCCTATGTCCTGAATGGTTTTGCCTAGGTTTCCTTCTAAGATTTTTATGGTGTTAGGTCTTATGTTTAAGTGTTTAATCCATCTGGAGTTAATTTTAGTGTAAAGTGTCAGGAAGGGGTCTAGTTTCTGCTGTCTGCACATGGCTAGCCAGTTTTCCCAACACCATTTATTAAACAGGG
The DNA here is from genome assembly GCA_963573385.1 of Cacajao melanocephalus. Lineage (NCBI taxonomy): Eukaryota > Metazoa > Chordata > Mammalia > Primates > Pitheciidae > Cacajao > Cacajao melanocephalus. The sequence continues at coordinate 3,013 of CAUYLG010006963.1, read as the reverse complement.
ACTCCTTTCCCGATTGCTTGTTTTTGTCAGGTTTGTCAAAGATCAGATGGTTGTAGATGTGCGGCATTGCCTCCAAGGTCTCTGTTCTGTTCTATTTGTCTATATCTCTGTTTTGGTAGCAGTATCATGCTGTTTTGATTACTGTAGTCTTGTAGTATAGTTTGAAGTCAGGTAGTGTGATGCCTCCCGCTTTGTTCTTTTTGCTTAGAATTGACTTGGCTATGTGGCCTCTCTTTTGGTTCCATATGAAGTTTAAGGTGTTTTCTTCCAGTTCCGTGAAGAGGGTCATTGGCAGCTTGATGGGGATACTGTTGAATCTTTAAATAATTCTGGGAAGTATGACCATTTTCATGATACTGATTCTTCCTAATCATGAGCATGGAATGTTTCTCCATGTGTTTGTGTCCTCTCTTATTTCATTGAGCAGTTGTTTGTAGTTCTCCTTGAAGAGGTCCTTTACATCCTTTGTCAGTTGTATTCCTATGTACTTTATTCTTTTTGTAGCAACTGTGAATGGCAGTTCATTCTTCATTTGGCTCTCTTTAAGTCTGTTATTGGTGCATTAGAATGCTTGTGATTTTTGCACATTGATTTTGTATCCTGAGACTTTGCTGAAGTTGCTTATCAGTTTAAGAAGATTTTGGGCTGAGATGATAGGGTCTTCTAAATATACAATCATGTCATCTGCAAATAGAGACAATTTGACTTCTTCTTTTCCTAATTGAACACTCTTTATTTCTTTTTCTTGACTGATTTCTCTGGCTAGAACTTCCAATACTATATTGAATAGGAGTGGTGAGAGAGGGCATCCTTGTCCAGTGCCTGATTTCAAAGGGAATGCTTCCAGTTTTTGTCCAATCAGTATGATATTGGCTGTTCATTTGTCGTAAATAGCTTTTATAATTTTGAGATACATTCCATCGATACCTAGTTTATTAACAGTTTTTAGTATAGGCTGGGTGCGTTGGCTCACGCTTGTAATCCCAGCACTTTAGGAGGCCAAGGCAGGCGGATCACAAGGTCAAGAGATCAAGCCCATCCTTGCCAACATGGTGAAACCCCGTCTCTACTAAAAATACGAAAATTAGCTGGAAGTAGTGGCGTGCACCTGTAGTCCCAGCTACTCGGGAGGCTGAGGCAGGAGAACTGCTTGAACCCGGGAGGCAGAGGTTACAGTGAGCCAAGATCATGCCACTGCACTCCAGCCTGGCAACAGAGCAAGACTCCTTCTCAAAAAAAAAAAAAAAGAGTTTTTATCATAAAGTGCTGTTGAATTTTGTCGAAGGCCTTCTCTGCATCTGTTGAGATAGTCATGTGGATTTTGTCTTTGGTTCTGTTTATGTGGTGAATTACGTTTATAGTCTTGCATATGTTGAACCAGCCTGCACATCCCCGGGATGAAGCCTACTTGATCATGATGGATAAGCTTTTTGATGTGCTGTTGGATTGGTTTGCTAGTATTTTATTGAAGATTTTTGCTTCTATGTTCATTATGGATATCGGCCTGAAGTTTTCTTTGCTTGTTGACTCTCTGCCGGGTTTTGGTATCATGATGATGTTGGTCTCATATAATGGTTGGGGGAGGATTCCTTCTTTTTGGATTGTTTGGAATAGTTTCAGAAGGAGTGGTACCAACTCCTCTTATATGTCTGGTAGAATTTGGCTGTGAACCAATCTGAACGTGGGCTTTTTTTGGTTGGTAAGCTATTAATTGCTGCCTCAACTTCAGCCCGTTATTGGTCTATTCAGGGTTTCAACTTCTTCCTGGTTTGGCTTGGGAGGATGAAAGTGTCCAGGAATTTATCCATTTCTTCCAGGTTTACTGGTTTATGTGCATAGAGTTGTTTGCAGTAATCTTTGATGGTAGTTTGTATTTCTGTGGAATTTGTGGTGATAACGCCTTTATCATTTTTTTATTGCATCGGTTTGATTCTTCTCTCTTTTCTTTTTTATTAATCTGGCTAATGGTCTGTCTATTTCGTTGATCTTTTCAAAAAGCCAGATCCTGGATTTATTGATTTTTTGAAGAGTTTTTTTGTCTCTGTCTCCTTCAGTTCTGCTCTGATCTTGGTTATTTCTTGTCTTCTGCTAGCTTTTGAGGTTTTTTGATCTTGCTCCTCTAGTTCTTTCATTTTTGATGATAGGGGGTCAATTGTAGATTTTTCCTTGCTTCTCGTGTGGGCATTTATTGCTATACATTTTCCTTTAGACACTGCTTTAAATGTGTCCCAGAGATTCTGGTATGTTGTGTCTTCATTTTTGCTGGTTTCAAAGCACATCTTTATTTCTGCCTTCGTTTAATTGTTTATCCAGTCAACATTGAAGAGCCAGTTGTTCAGTTTCCATGAAGTTGTTTGGTTCTGAGTTAGTTTCTAAATTCTGAGTTCTAATTTGATTTCATGGTGGTCTGAGAAACTGTTGGTTATGATTTCCATTCTTTTGCATTTGCTGAGGAGTGATTTACTTCCAATTATGTGGTCAATTTTAGAGTAGGCATGATGCGGTGCTGAAAAGAATGTATATTCTGTGGATTTGGGGTGGAGAGTTCTGTAAATGTCTATTAGGTTTGCTTGGTCCAGGTCTGAATTCAAGTCCTGGATATCCTTGTTAATTTTCATTCTCATTGATCTGTCTAATATTGACAGCGGAGTGTTAAAGTCTCCCACTATTATTGTGTGGGAGTCTAAGTCTCTCTGTAGGTCATTAAGAACTTGCTTTATGTATCTGAGGGCTCCTGCATTGGGTGCATATATATTTAGGATCGTTAGCTCTTCTTGTTGCATTGATCCTTTCACCATTATGTAATGCCCTTCTTTGTCTCTCTTGATCTTTGCTGGTTTAAAGTCTACTTTATCAGAGACTAGGATTGCAACTCCTGCTTTTTTTTGCTCTCCATTTGCTTGGTAGATCTTCCTCCATCCCTTTATTTTGAGCCTATGTGTATCCTTGCATGTGAGATGGGTTTCCTGGATACAGCACACTGATGGATTTTGACTTTTTATCCAATTTGCCA